>OMLM01005939.1:29849-45158 GCA_900302695.1 Helostoma temminkii | reverse complement strand
TATGTGTACTGCTGACATAGCAACAACCTCCCAAACACTCTTCATGGTCTGACATGTGACCTCACCCGTGATTTAGGTGCAGTGTGAACGTCGGTGCTGAGGAAAACATGAGAGCCGCCAAACATAAATATATCCACGCTGTATATAGAGGCTCCTGCCTCTCTCATACATGAGAGAGGCTGTTCATTGGGACGTGGGGAAAGCGGACACCGTGGCTGTATCACCATGGGGGACTTTCCTGCCTCGGCCCCTCTCAGGGTCAGGAATAGCAAGTCATCAAACCTGGCATCTAAAGCAGCTATAACCTCTGCTGCTACACAAATTTGTTCAGAAGAATATCCAGCTAGGTTGGGATTGCCTCTGAGTGTGTGGAATCAATGAGGCATGGCGATGCATATAGTGCAGTTTCTATGCAATCAAAGTGGTCCCTGAAGCATTGCAAAGCATTATATTCACTTCAGTATATTATATTCCACTGCCATAGTCTCTTTATTCCTAGAAGCACAAACTGAACATACACACATCCTCAACACAAAGAGAATATCTCCTGCAGGAGAACATCCATATACAGTATAATTAATGTGACACTGTTATCAAGATCAGCAAAACATTACCACCCAGTCCAAAAAGAAAAGCATAGTATTAGTCTGACACACTCCACTCAGACAGGGCTGGGGGTGTTAATGCATGTGCGTCGGCGTGCATGAAAGCACGCGTGGGCAGCCATTGCATAAACATCGCATACTGCATAAACATCGTCGAGGCACTTGATTGAATGCAGCCATGGGAGCCCAGAGGGAAAAAGGCAGAGCGGGGGAGGAGGTCAGCTCCCCTGCTGCTGCTCCTTCAAATCGGATTCCCTTTAAAGGAGCAGAAACACCCGACAACCTCCACCGTGCTAAACAAACGTGCTGGTTGAGGTCAGGTCAAGGCCCACTTCTTTTTTTAGGATAATCATTAAATAAGCAGATGAGGGCATCAGGAGCAGCACATTAGTTCCCATTAGTTCCTAATAACATAATACAATTTGCAATTTTATGCAAAGTTATTTCTCACACAGCACCGGGACACTGCCCTCGTGGTGATCAGCTGTGAGCTCTGTGTTGAACTCCACAGCTGAAGTGAACACTGCATGACAGCCACTAGATGTCTCTGCTGCTCTGATGCTGCTTAACAGGGTAACTGAGGCCAAGGCCTGCTGCCACGGTAACACACATACTACAAAGTGACACCTGCTCATTAAATATTCATAAGGGAGTGCCTCAAGCTGGTTTCCCCGGTAACGATGACTATTAAGTCTGTTTTGAGATGAGGGGGAGATTCCCACTGTCCTGTCCTGACATTTACTGCTGACTGTGTATCTGTCTCTGAGGCCTTCGGTATCAAGTTTCTCTGGGTCAGTATTCCATGCCAGCCGTTCACACCCTCGCAGTCAATCACATTCAGCGCTCTACTTCTATTTGATGGAGGCCATGTGCTGGAGGTGGAAGAATTGAATGCATGTACATGTTCACTTTAGGTCAATATATTAATGAGACCAGTCGCAGCGGCATAGACATACGCACATCCCATCATTCTTTTATACTGTGCTTACCCGAGGATGGAGCTGGGAGTCTCAGTTCTGAGTCTGAACTGGTTTCTTATTTAGAAACAGATCGATTCCTGAAAACAAAAATGTCCACCTACTGCACTCCCATCAATACTTACGCATCCATCAGTGTGATTTTTAAAATATGGTGAAATTGAGCTATTGTACCTCATGAGAGGTGGAAACATTCACAAAAAACAAACAAACAAAAAAAAAACAGTAGTGACACTGAAATTTTTAAAATTGTAGCAAAATAGCAGTCTTTGTCTCAAATGACAAATCATTTAATGTGTCAATGGAGACTAATGTATGAAAAGAAAAACCTGTTTCTGTACCTCTACCTATATTTACTAGCCTTTTCAGCATTTTAAACCACATCTCACGGTTTTGCTTGGTGGAGGAAGTTACTGATTCTCAATTATTTTAGGATGGAATCAATAAAAAAATAATCATTTTTTATCTGGAATTCTCAACTGTGGTTGAATAAGAATATGAGAAAGAAAACCATTATTTCAATCATTAAGCAGAGCTGGGATCAGAATTTAATTTTATCAACAACATGAATTCCCACAAATTGGTCATAACTGATAATATAATAATGTTCCAGTTGGTATGGAAGAACAAGAAGAACCTGTTCTGCCTTATGTTTCTAATTCTTTTGGTTTGATGCAACAGGAAAAGTTCTGTAAGTTGCTCATGTTTACAGCAAACTGAAGGCATGCCCATTAATGGCCAGAGCGATAACAGATGGGTGGACATCTGCAGTCAGATATGCTTCTCGCTGGTACTTGTAACTACCGCTGCTGTAGCGTCATCGCTGCCCTAGCCTCTATCCTGCTATTTATTCCAGTGGCAGGGCCAGGAGCCAATCATGCCACTCCATTTCCCTCCGCTTCGAATCACCCTTCTCTGCCACCTACCAGTTACCACATGACCACCACAGGCAGGAAACAGTAAAAAAGTGATCCCTATCTAGTTTGACCTGCAAGTGAACCAGAGTGAGTTCATGATTCTCTTGACAGCAGCACTTTTTTTTCCAATCATTAAAGTTTCCGCTCCAGCAGACCCATCATTCCCATTCCACAGCATCATGAAACAATAACAGAGGCAGAAACAAGTCCTTAATTTGGTTATACAAGGCTTCACAGGTGTGATTGATTTCAACCAACCACTGCTTTATTGTCTTAGAAGTGAGGTAAAATATTAACAGTGTTGGCAACATGGCTGTCATTTAGCTTTTATTCCATCTAAGCACCACATCCATTAGGATTCAGCTGTTGGCTTTCAGGACCGGTCAATAATGACGCAGCAGAAAATGTTCCATTAATACAAAACTGCAAGCAGCTGCCAACTACACCCACCTCCTTTACATCTCCCACTCTTCTGCAGTCACTTCAGGATCCAAACAGTAAAAACTGCTTGATCACTGCTGCTGTGTTTTCATTTAACACAGCTTCTCTGTCAAACCGTAAATGACTGTGCCACTGTCTGATGTCACTGAAGAGGTGCAGGGGTCAGAGGTGTGATGGACAGCTGGTCAGCGCCTCACACTTACTGCAGAATAAACAGTTTGAAAGATAAAAAGAGAGATGTCCAGGCTGGACTTCACAGGATTGCACCCTGAGTGTTATTCATGCGTTGCCTATCCTGACTCAGCTACAATTTTGATTTCAAGCGGAGGAGTTTTTCCTTTCCTGTTTGTGTTCCCTCATAGATATTCTCCGCCTCCTCCTCTCTGATGGTAGGTGCACTTCTCCCCCACACGAAGAGATCTCATTGGTCAATCTTGCCTACTCCCAACATTAGATTGATGGGACCTGCTGATGCCTCCTCCTCTTTGTGCCCACTCGATTGACCATCAATCACAGGACTTGCTCAGTGTGCTCCAACAAGAAGCTAAGAGCATACCAATTCATTACAGAGGCTCTGGGTATACCAGTGAACTCCTCCCACACAACTGATTAGAAGAGTATCAACAGGACTGCTAGGACTGTATTGGTGAGCTGTGCCCTTTTCCAGTTCAAGAATGTGACTGATAAAAGAAATTTGGAATCAAGTAATTACATACCCAGATTGTGTTCCAGCTTTAAGAGCTTTAACATGAAATATCTAGTTAGATCTTTAGCTTATTTGACTGGATTTTATCTAATATATTTGTATTTTAAGGCACACTGAGACAAATTCAGCAGAGTGCCTCATTTTCAAGCCGACAGTGAATGATGAGAGAAATAAAGAATATGTGTTCTCGTTAGTTAAGATGTATGTGTGTGTCTAAATCAAGTCATCTCTAAAAGCAAACAGAGCAATCTTTTTCTTTTCTGAAAACCACAGAAGGTCAGCTATAGTAGTTGCTGTTAAAATAGAAGCACAAACCAGATCATTTTAGATACTCAGACTGCTCCATATTGAGCTCAATAAGTGCAGATGATTCTCTGGGCAATTGGCTGCCAAAACTAAAAACAACATGCAACTGACATCACTTTGTTTATTTGTTTGGATTGCACTGTGTTGTGTTGACTGTGAGCCCTAGGAAGATTAGTTGGCATGGAACAAATAGGGTCCTAATAATAAACAACAAATCAGACAGACACTGCCTCGCTGTTTCTTGACTATCCTCATTGGGCAGTGGAGCATGGAGGCAGCTCATGGGGAGACAAGTAAACAAATACAACCTTATCTTAAATCAAAGAAAACGCACCTGCAAATGGGCCAAGAAAATTTTTTTTAAATGACAGCACGCCCTTATGTAATGTCCACACACAAGCAGCACTGCAGTATAATGCTCTGATGTGGTATTTGATCACAAGAGCAACTGCAAAACAGTATGCACCAGCACCATCACACTTTTCTTCCCATTTCCATTTCCTGTGGTTTACACACCACCACCCCCTTTGTAACATGGCCCCACAGCCAAAGCGATGCTGTCTGTTTTCCTGGGAAAAGTGCTGACTCATAACAAAAAGGCGAGCCTATATTTTTGCGTGGGCACCGTTGTGCAGCACAGGGTGCCATTAGGTGCCAAGTGAGCCAGTACCAAGCCGCTTCATTGCACACAAGCTTCATCCGATCAAAATCAGTGTCGCAGAAATTTTTGCCATTGCATTAGTTAAATACTACAAAAAATATTGTGTACCATGGATATGGGGTACAGCCCTTATACATCTGAAAACGGATTAGCTGCATACACTGTTGAAGTGTGGTAAATGTACTGCAGTGCCAAAGCCTTAGTACTGGTATTAAGTGACAAACATGAATGATTACTGTATCGATGATCTTTATCAAATAAAATTTAAATATCTTAAAATATCTTCAAGAAGAAAGTTATTAACTTGGGAACTATTCATACATGATAACAAAAAAAGAATGTATTTGTTTGCAACCAAGAGGCTGGAACAGCGCCTAAATGTTGACACTACAGGTGACAAGAACAAGAGACTAGTAAAAACAATAAAACATCTAGCAAATGAAAGATTAAACAATACCTAAAATACAGCAACTCATATTTTTGCTAGTCACTACAGCAAACATAGGCAGCACTAATAGCATATATAGACTAACAATAAAGACTCCATCTATTGAACGGACCCATTAAGCCATGTCATGTCAGCTGGCACAGACAATATCTGGGTCATGAAACTCTTAAATGGCAAAAGGCCATTCATGTCATTATTAATTACAACTGACATGTACAGCAAGTCTCCAACCACCTGTCTGTAAAACTACAGTATCATAAGCTAGTTACTGGCTTTATAACTGAAATTGTATGTTCTTTCTCCTTACCTTTGTTGTTGTAGACGTCTAGATAGTTGGGTGCTGAGAAGATGGTAATAAGGGATGGGAAGCCAGTGGTCTGACTCTTTCTGTACATGCGATATCTGGTAAAATGTCCAAAGGAGAAGAAAGCATTAGTACACTGTAAATTCTCATTGAGGGATTTTGTATAATCAGCTAACATTTTTAATAAAACAAAAAGGTTTCCTTGTCACAACTTAGATTAGTTGATCTGTCTTGAAACACTTTAAATAAAAATTATAAGTAGAATTAATTTCTTAGAGTTTACTTAACTCATTAAGTTGATAAAAAAGTTGAGTTTGAGTTAATAATCTTTTAGTAGTTTAAAGAAAACACACATGGTGGGAAGTTGCTGTGTGTCTTTTATACACATGTACATTACTGAGGCGGCTTAATGTGAGTTTATTGTACTAACTTTGGTGCACTTCCTCTTCTTAGAACCAATCTGTCACATTAGCTGCAGAACCATGGTTCAGTTTCTCAGTTTGAAGAGGTAACTATTCAAATTAGCTGTTCAGTTTCAGTGGGTGTCTAATCAAACAAGACTCACATGGCGAAAACTTTCTAATGAAGCCGACATAGATTTATAAGTTCAAACAAGTATCTAACTTGTTCAAAAAACTACTAAATCTAAATCAACTGAACTAAGGCATACACAACACAATATTTAATCAATATAATATTTAATTGTGTTAGAAGAACAAACTGCATTTATTGACTTGACTTAAGATTTGCAGGCAGCCCTTTGACTTATATTCTTAATTTGGAACAACAAGCTATATTTGACAGTGTATACATTACTATTAGTACACTTCTTAGTTGTATTACTCATTGGCGTTCTACTCTCAGGGTATAATTACCTATGACAGTGTTTATGGCCTCGTGTTTTAATTGCACTGGCGAAGTATTTAAACCTAACTACAGTGACTTCTCAATAAATTTCTGTGTTCTATTTTGGATACCTGAAATAAAACAGGGCTTTGAGTATCTGATGCTTCACACTTTGCAGAAACAATTTTTAAAGAAAGAGAAGGTACCAACTGCAAAAAGCAAAACATTATCACATGTGTGGTCTAAGGTGGCTTGGGGCAGTAAGTCATCTGAGATGTGGGAAAGTGTCCCATGTGATGATGGGACAACTGTGTTGCGTCTACCACTGCCTTAAACCATCAGCTTGACACACCCACCCACCAGCTGTTTTAAAAACAAAACTTTTGAAAGAGGTTTTCTAGTGACTGTTAGAAATTCAGGGCTGATGTGCCTACATATGAAGCATTTTCTACGAGGTGTTTGGTTGTGGTGTGGGTATTGATGTGTCTGACTGTGTGCTACATTACCATTCAAAATTTTGGGGTCACTGATGAATTCAGTGAAAACTGTTAGCTGTGCCAAAGGATCTACTAAAGATCAATTAGTCTTTTAAAGTGATACATTCGTGTTAGTAAGCACAATGTGCCACTGAAACACAGGACTGATGTTTGCTGAAGAACGCCAAGTGACCCTAAACATTTGAACAATGCTGCAAATAACACATAAAGGTAAAGTTTCACAAGGACAATATTCGAAACCAGTGTTCTTAACAAGATCTTTATGAATCATTTATTTTGCATCACATCTGGCCAACTCTCTCTTCGTGCTGGAGTAATTTTCATTTCCTGGAATAACAGAAAGTTCAGACTTTACTGAACCTGCTCTCGAGACAGGCTTCAGCAAACCCCCAGAGCCCCCGGAGAGCTTTTCACTTAATACTGTGATCTGAATCACTCTGCTGTGTGACAGTGTGATGGGAAAAACAAAATGCCACAACACTCACCCAGCATCCTGCGCTTCATGGGCCCGGATGATAGATAATAAGTTATTGTGTTGTAGAAAGTCACAGACTGCAGGGTAGCTGTTGAATAATGAAACAAACATTTGGTTTACTCATACATAAAAAAAAATCCCTGTAAGATCAAGAAGAACAATCAATAGAAATAACTAAATAAGTCATGGGTGTTATTGATTGTTCTCAGAGAAACAGTGGATATAAAACACAGAGTCCAAGCTAAACTGTTCTAAAATCAACTGAGTTTCACAAGAGGTATATTGCTTTGAAAGGTTGGCTTTAAATTAATTTTTATTTATTTATTTTACATTTTTAATTAAATTCCAATAGGCCCTTACATTTCTCAAAAGCCAATATTTTCTTTAGCACAGGTATCATGACTCACAATATAAATAATAGACCAAAATAGGCTTAACATTTAAACCCGGTTTCATATTCACATAATCATTCCCAAGTCCATCACACTTCTGGGATATGCGCATATGAGCATGCCCAGATGTTGTAGGGAGCACATACAGGCACATGGAGGCCACACACACTACTGAGCCTCATTTTGAATTGTCTTGAGGAATTTCCACAGAAGTTGGATCAGCCTGTGATCTGACTTTTCCACTTTTATTTTGAGTATGATTCTGAATCCAGACATCCATGGGATAATGATTTTGATTTCCATTGTTCAGTCTTATGTTATTTTGTTCTCAAAGCATTCCACTATGTAATAAATAAAGATTTTCAACTGGAAGATTTGATTCAACGAGATCTAGGATGTGTTGTTTAAGTGTCCCCTTTATTATTGTGAGTAGTGTATTTTCAAATGAAAAAAATGTCAAGTATGACAACATAATTCACAGCAGACCGTTTCTTCACGAGGGAAAATTATTTCTGGTCTTGGAGTATGTTTTATGCTCATGCTGATCTATTCAGTCTGTAAGGAGGGTGAACAAAAACCTCACAGCTAACTATCGAACTACAGTTAAGGTTTCACAGTTTTACCCTTTTCTTTTTCTTTTCTCACAACAAAAAAGGCACAAGATGAACCGCTGACAGCATTTATTAGGGACAATATCTTTCTACGTTGCTATTAAAATGTCATTTCCATCAAACCTTGGAGAGCTGCTTGAGTGAAACAGGATTTAAACCCCCACTGGACGTCAGGTTTTTCACATTGAATGAGTGACACCTTTGCATTACATCTGAGCTTTTCAGTAACAGCTGGCAGCTTAAATGCTTTTTGCCATTTGTTCCAAGACGTTTTGCCTGATTAACATCATTTACAGCTGCAGCAGCAATGACCATAAAACTCTAGGGCATCTCTGAACTATTTATATGCAACTCCATCATATTGTGTAATATCAAATGTCTGTCCCTGCGGTTACTTTGATCACTGATAATAATTCTGTCTGTTCTAAAAACAGCACATTCAAATTGCTAAACCAACCACAAAATATCAAAACCTTTGCGTTACAGTAAAGTCATATTGATTGTTGCTGTTGTTCAAAAATGCAGGCTGCGATTTTGTGTTAAGTTCTGTAATCCTAGCTCAACGCCCCTGCAAAATCAGAGCACAACAATAAAAAACACCCACATGCTGCAATCAAAACCAAAGTGTACATTTAGGCCCTCAATCTTGCAGCAAAAAGTACCAAGAGATGTTTGGGGTTTTTTTGTCAGCAACTTCTGCATCATAAAACCAAATTCCTTCTCTTTAATCACCAAAACACAATACTGAGGTTTAACAAAAACTGTGCTGGTGAGAGGTTTTGGTCAGGTTTGATACAGAGAACACTACTGTGGAAGCTTTAAAGCATTTCTTCATTAAAAGTCCTTTAGGGCAGCCTTGTAATAAAGGGTTAGATAAGTTAATTAACTTTATTTGACTGGCTTGTTTTTGTATGCATGTTTATCAGATACCATGCCCGGTGCAGAAGTAAATCAGACTGTGTGAAAATCCATTACAGGAAACTCAAATTGTTGGAGTTTGAAAGATTCATTAACAATTTTGGGGCATGTAGACATGAGAACACACAACAAACATCTGCTGGGAGGGATGTAAAAAGGAGGGAGTGGTAGCAGAGAGGAAATTAAGTATGCAATTAGTTTTTTCTTCCTTCTGAGGTGGAAGAAATTAGGAATAAATGTTTTATTCCTCACTTGATTTCTTGCAGCAGATGCAAACACAATACCATATGGAGCCGTTTGGTAGACAAGATACATTTTGGCCTGCTTTGTTTTTTTGGCAGTTTTCATTTTGAGTTTAGAAAATCTCCCATCTGTCCAACAACAGGGCACAGATGTTAATTAGCTCCTTTGACAACATGAAAAGTTGTGCAAGAAATTACTTTCTCGTGTGGAATCAATGCACTACTTTGAAATGTAAGCTTTAAGGTTTATTTATTAGTAGATTGCACTTGCAGATAAATTATGTGAAAAAACAAAACTTTAGGCTCATTCAGCCATGTTGATGAGTGGATTCGAAAATGAAAGCAGCCGTATGTGAAACATGCACAATTTCATCCCTGAACTGCATTTGTAAGGAAGCTACAATTGTGCCTCCAGCACCAGGGAAAAATTTTGGTTGTTTTAAGACAGAAGCAACGAAAACGAAGATGTTTTAAGGGAGGGGTGTTGATGAATGACTGTCTCCCTTAGTTTGGCTTTAACTGTCTCATAAATCCTGAATGCCAGTGTGATGCCAATTAGCGACCATCTCCTGGGCAGATGAAGTGGAGGACACTGATGAAAACAAGACTCCATAGGAATTTTGACCAAATGGCAGGAGGTTAAACGACACGCTGGTACAACACAAATATGTGACTCAAATCAGTCGTTTGAGGCGAAAAAGGGCACATGCTGTACCAAGCATTTCAGTTCAGCCTCTCATCAGTAGTGACGACATTATGAAAGCATTACTTTAACACAGAGCCAGTTGATGATCTGCAGTTTAATGGCTCACATAAACCAACATAAAATGCGAGGACTAGCCAAAATATCCCCTCACAAATCCACAACAGCAGTACTGGGAGTTCATTTCTAAGCATGGACATTAAAGTCAGTAGTTATTAAACACCTGCTATTTCATAAAAGAAAAACAAAAAGAGAACATGCATATCAGGAGCCTCAGGACAATTCTGACTACGTCTGCTGGCTTGCCCCAGGCACACCACAGCCAAGTGAGCATTGCTCAGGTCATAATGAGCGAAGGGAGCGCCGAACACATTTAGTCACAGGATTGTGCCTTGTGGTAATGTGCTACTTGATTACATTTTGTGACAGTGCGAGCTGTCTGCTGTGAGCATTTCAACTGTTTGTTCATTTAGCCAGCTCAATTGAAGGTAATGTGAGTTACATAAATACTGGGGACGGACTGAGGAGGAGTACGCCATGTTCTAACAACTGGTCCCCTCCTCCCAGCTGAGGAACTGCAGGGGTAAGGAAATGAAGAGATGACAAAAGGAAAGTTGGCAGGAGAGCGTTTTGATTTATCATCTCTTCGACAAGATGATTGTTATTTTTCGTTTCTTTTATGACATTTGTTGATGATTACCTGTCTTTATGTCCAAATATTCTGTCTTGGAAAATGTTCACCGTCTTGAAAATCACTTAAAATCTGTAGTAATGATGTTTCCACAGAAGGCACAGCCACAACTAATCAGCAGATGATTTATTTTTCCTAAAAGTAGTCAAAGCACCCAGTACGAATACAAGTACGAATCCTGTTTTTAACTCCAGACATAAAAGTGTCGGTTTAATACAGAAACTATCACATAGAAAATAAAAAATTCCTCTAGTTGTACAAGACAACAACTCACCTGTAGAAGTAGGAACATCCTCGCACTGTGTTGTGTGTGAAATGCTCCTGGCTCTTCTCATTCCCAAAGTCTTCCAAGGGGTCAGACCACAGCAGATCACACATCGGCCCGTACGCTGGAGGCTCTTTGAATCTATCTAGCTGTAGAGGAGAGTGTGAGACAAAGAAAAACACATGAAGTGCCCATACTACCCCCGGGAAATATTTAGCTTCTTTTGTGAGAACTGTGCTTACTTGAAATGACAGTATACTGTAGATGACAAGTTAAAAGCACTGCTCATCTTTCAGTACCTGGAGGATTTTTTTTTTTTTTTTTTAAAAGACATGAAAAACTCAGCGGCAGCTGAACATGAGCGGCATTGCTTTCAGCCAAGGATAGCTCTTTCTTGAACAAAAGCTTGTGGATTACTGGATGGGTAGCATGATGGACACTTCAATAGAGCTAATTCTATTATGCATGCCCTCTGATTGCAACCACAAAATCCATTTGGAATTATTGAATTAGTTTGAAAGCAGGATCCGACTCTTCAACATTTTTTAATCAGAGGAAGGACCAGACAGGTGCTTACAATCCCCTGTGTCCAAGTCCTGAGCAGTATTTGAGACAGATCTGGGAGAATCACTTCATGCATAGCAAGTAAGGTTGCTATTTTCACAGCCAAAAAAAAATTCAGTTCATTCCTCAATAACACTGAAAGAATGCAGAAAATACATGTGGATTGGAAACCCCAATTTTCTACAAATTATGTGTATTTTTAAAGCCCTTAACAGCCACCTGCTGTTAGATATACACACAGTCTGCAGCTTTCTGAAATTACAGACAAAATTGACTCAAATCAGACACATACTTTCCTGATGTCGTCAAGATTTGTGATTTCTGGAGACAGTCCTCCATGTACACACAGGAACTGCTGGTTCATAAGTGCAGCCAGGGGAAGACAGTCGAAGGCGTCCATACATGCGTCATACACCCTCTCTGAATACTTAATTCTACCTGTCATGGGGGGAAACGGGGTAGGGACAGGAGAGAATGCCAAGTCAAACAACACTGCTCTCATACCCTGAGTCAGTGCGCTAGTGTGGGATGGAAAAGTTGCCCAAAGTGCCAAAAAAACGTCCCATACACATTTTAATAACTGCTCGATTTTCACAGCATTTTGGTGTTTTTTTCCTGAATCAGTTTAACTCCAACAAAAACACTTCTGACATGTGTAAATATCAAGAAGGTAAAAAATCTGACTGGGTCTTGTAGGAGCCCAGAGGGCACATTTAAGTAAGCGTTTGAGGTCAGTGACTGAATTGGATGCACAATAAACAGGTTTTATAAAGAATAACTCAATTCTCCTTGCAATTGGTACAGAGCTCCGCAGACTTGCGCTCGATTTAGATTAAATGTAAAATGAAAGAAGTGCAAAAGCATTACTTACATTCCTGCTTAAATGTGAAATACTCTGTTAAATGTCTACATTCATGGTTCCCACGCAGCAAAAACAGTGTTTTGGGGTAAAGGATCTTTAAGGCCCACAGGTACAGCACACACTGAGAGAGAGAGAAGAACAAAAAGGGTAGCAGTTAGCTTTTCATCTTTAGAAAAAACACAATAAAAAAATAAGCCATCAAGTCAGACTTTGTCATGTTCAAAGGCTAGCATAATACAAGCACTCCTGCTTATAATGAAATATTCATGCAGTACATTTTGTGGCATGATTCAAGCTCGCTGGAGGAGATGACAGACATTCACAGGAAACATCACAGGACCTGCTCAACACACTCCATTAAAATATGTTTTATTAATAACAGTATAATGCTTCACACGATAAGATGGCAGCCCAGATTAAATACATGTATTTGCTTCATATTTAAAAATATTCTCTCTACATAACCTTAAGCTACACTGTGACATTTGCAATCCAAGCTACATTTGGAGTTATTACAAAATCCTATTACCACTCCCAATAACTGCAGCCTGATTCAATCTATGCTCAAAGAAAGCTATTAATAAACACAGCTTTAGTTGGGCACATGGTGTGTGTCACATTTGATTAGGCCCTTGTGAGGACAAAAAACAAATACACAGACTCACTTCAATACTGAAATACCCTCTGTCAACGTAGTCTCCCAGGAAAAGATAACGCGTGGATGCTGGTGATCCTCCTACTTCAAAAAGCTTCATCAGGTCAAAGAACTGTCCATGGATGTCTCCGCACACTGAGATGAAGCAGAAAGAGGAACAACTGATGAAAATCTCTGAAACACCATCTGTTATTTGGTTATTTTATTATTATCCAGCAGATGCCAACAGCTCTGAAAGTGTACAACCTAGAACTGATCATTCATAATTATACCTACAAGATTTTATCTTGTAGTTTGCCAGATAATTGATAATTTGTTTATATCCTTATTTACTTCACCTTTTTTTGAATAACTGCACACTTTCCCTGGAAAAGACATTGTTATAAAAGGGGCTGAAGCTGTTTGTCAGCTCTTCGTCCCGCACCTTCCCAAAAATTAGCCAAGAACAGAAGATATAGAGACAATATTCATTTATTCCAAATAGGACAAATACAAGAATCTTTTGTTAACTTAAAAATGAGGAGGTTCATCTCAGTGTCAGTTCTCTTAAAAGAAAACAGCAAATAACAGTATGTACCAGGCATTCAGTTACACATATATTTTCATTTTGTTTAATTAAATTCAGCTACTACAGTCGTCATGTCATGAGTCATATTGCAAACAAGAAACTTTTTCGAACAAGCACAAATTTCAGTAGACACCATTTTCTATATCAAGTTGTCATACAACATAAAATGAAACACAAGAACTGGCTTCAGTGTGAATTTTCATTCATCTCTTTTCTACCATGTACCAAGTGTTTCATTGACCAGGAAGACCAACTTTTAACACACCTATCGTTCCTATCACGGGTGTGCCGGAGCCTATCTTAGCTGTCATACGGGCAAGAGGCGGGGTACACCCTTGATAGGTCGCCAGTCTATCGCAGGGCCAGATATATACAAACAACCATTCACACTCTCACTCACACCTACGGTCAATTTAGAGTCCCCAGTTAACCTGACTGCATGTCTTTGGACTGTGTAAGGAAGCCGGAGTGCCTGGAGAGAACCCACGCAAACATGGGGAGAACATGCAAACTCTACACAGGATCCTGGTCGACCCCGGGAATCGAACTGTGAGGCGACAGTGCTAACCACTGCACCACCGTGCTGCCCCAAAAAGTGCATCACCTCCACCAAATAATTAGATACAGTCAGACAGAATAGGAGCTTCCTTGGAAATGGAGAAAGGAATTGTTTGTGTGCTTCAAATTGGTCACTACAGGCTTTTTTCAACTCAACTTACTACTAAACTGTGCAGTTAACTTCTCTGATGACCGCTGTTATATCAGCACCACCAAAGTAACAGACCATGGAGTCTAAACTACAGTATATTGTCACAATTAGGCTGCAACCAGAGGGTTTAGCTGAATTAAAGTTTCCAAACATAAACAAACAAGCAAACTAAAATTTGCATATAGAAGCATTTTAATGACTTTGTCTTGACAAAGTGTACTGTATTTCACTTTCACACTATTTTTGAATATTGAAACTTTTTGAAATTTAACTCAGGAGTGGGCAACTGTGGTCATGTTTTCCAGTGATCCCTGTTCTACCTACTGCTGATACCCTGGATGAAGTGTGTTCAGTTATTCAAAAGGTGGAAGATACCAATTTACTTTAGTTTTCATTAAGTGTTTTTTTCACAGCAAAAAGTCCCAGGTTTGATTCACTGATGTTAGATGTGACAAAGTGCAAAACATACCTGATCTTGGGCCAAAATGCTAAATCAATTTTTACAAAAATATAAAAGAACACCAATGTCTCTTTTTTCACTTGATAGCTGTATTAAACAACTAACAATAACAAGGATAACAATCAATATTCACTGTGAATACTATTGCACTGAAAGTGAAGAAAAGCATGGCAGCAATTCTTCCCTTCTTGAAGCAATCAGCTTATTAGGTGATTAACAACATGGTGAAAGGATTGAAATCTAATTTAAAAAGGACACTGACTTTCTTTTCACTAGGCTGTTTGTGTCTTTATAAACTGTATCTAGGAGAAAAAATTACAATAAGAGCCAGAGGGGGGAAAAGAAAAAGAAAAAACGTTTGAGATACCCAATTAGTGGGAGCTGGTGGACAGCGCTGGGAGAGCAATTATCTCAAGTTACGAGCCTCGTGAGACAAATCTGAGAATCAGCTCTCCTTGACTGTATTGTAAAGTCCGCTTTGCCATT
>OMLM01005939.1:13135-29829 GCA_900302695.1 Helostoma temminkii | reverse complement strand
GTATCTGTTTAAATCCACAGCAGGGACCAACTTCCAAAACAAAAAAAAAAACCCCAAAAAACAAGAGTCTTGTTATTTGTGTCTAGTTTATAAAGATGTCCTTAATCGCCATGTCTACTACAAATATGAAACTCTAGTCCATTTAAATTTGTTTGGTTTAACAGAACAAAAATGGCTCTGTGGCTAATATATTATTAATGTTATCGTACTGTCATTCTGATCACCTGCTGTCTTCCCAATCCTCCCTTGCTGTATCAGTCTTTGCAAATCACCAATAAGTTATTTCCAGATGATACACACTGACTATATACATTACTAAATATTTCTGCATGCATTTTTTTCATCAATTAGACTTTTGTCAGAAAACTGATGCAGCTCTTTTCAACTTGATTTTCAACTTTTCAACTTCATACATGACTAAGAGCACTGTTACACTTTGCATATAACCTTTATGCTTGTTTTCCATGTGTTTATTTAGTTGAAACCAGAAGTTTACATACACTATGAAGTACGGGGGTGGCAGCATCATGTTGAGGGACTGGTGCACTTCACAAAATAGATGGAATCATAAAGAAAGAACATTATGTAGAAATATTGAAGCTACATCTCAAAACATCCTCTCAAGACAGACGCTTAAGCTTAGGAGCAAATGGGTCCTCCAAATTGACAATGACCCAAAGCATAGTGCTAAATTAGTTACAAAGTGGCTTAAGGACAACAAAGTCAATGTTTTGGAGTGACTATCACAAAGCCCTGATCTCAATCATATAGAAAATTTGTAAGCAGAACTTAAGACGTGTGCGTGCCAGGTGACCTACAACCTGACTCAGTTACACCAGCTATGGCAGGAGGAATGGGCCAAAAACTACACAACTATACAAAACTATTGTGAGAAGCTTGTGGAAGGACACCCAAAACGTTTGGCCCAAGCCATACAGTTATTACAGAAATGTAAACTTCTGAGTTGGAAGAAAGTAATACTTTTTTTTTTAAAAACTTGTTCGCTGTCTCTCATTATTCTGACATTTAGTAAATAGAAAATGTTGGTAATTGTAACTGACCATAAAAAGGAAAAGTTTAGTCTGATTTATTGTCAAATTGTAAATGTAAACTTCTGGTTTCAACTGTACATAGTTTTATTAAACCTTGTTTTTGGAGGAGGGAAAGTAATAAAATGTTAAACAAGTGCAGTATTTGTCTCATACTTAATATTCAAACCTGCATTTCCTGCTTACTTATCATGAGTTTTTGTATAAAGTGCACAAACAAGCAGACATAAAAGCAGAGATCTGATTTATTATTCATATAAGAAATAAAATAAAAACAAATCTTTGTAGTTATTTTTGTGGTTTTCTATTTTGTAGGATACTGGCGACCATTAGGGCTTCATATTATCAGTTAATGTACTACCTAAAGTTAAAATACAAAAGGACAACTAGGCAATATAAGTGAATCATTTAGCTTTTTCAAGAAAGGTATGTGATCCTAATGCTGCTTATTGCTAAAGGGAAATCCAAATGGCACCAAATTATTTCAACCATAGCAGCTTATGTCACTGAGGAAAAAAAACCTGCTGCAGACCTAATAAAGAGCCATCAATCACCAATGGTAACAGGGCAATGCATCTATTGTACATTAAATGGTGTTCTGGAGTACAGTACGGTATCTTAAGGGATGGCCACCAAGACAGCAGTTATTGTGAAAATCCAGTGTTCACAGAAATGTAGGAGCAACAATCAAACCACAAAAGCAAGCTTTTCTAAAACTAACAGTCGTAATGATGAAATTAACCATTTTTTTTGGAAGTCAGTGCAGCAACTTCACCTGAAGTACACATCAAATACAACATGTGTAGGAGGACTGCACCTCCACATGACCTTTTGGAAAGCTGTCACTTGCTGGCAAATAAAAAACAGCAGGGTGAGAGAGCGATGGTGAAAGTTCAATTACTGGCCAGAACGATCTGACGGTCACTGTGAATCGTAGTCACCTCATCTCTTTGAGCGCAGATGACGCCGGTCAATGCAAATCAAGCAGAAACGCTGCAATGGCTCACTCCTCCAGCTCAGAGCTCTACTTAATCACAGCAAACACACAATCCACCCATCGCTCTGCTCCAGTACACCTACAGACATGCTTTTGCTTCCCTCCCTCTTGTCACACAACACACAAAAACGAGGTGAGAACCAAAGCCCACATAAGAAGAGCAGGTGGGAGTACATTATCTGGAGTGAGAAACAATTTGTTCTGATCATTTATTGCTTGTGCACTAAAGTGATCTCCCTGAGTAGCAGCATATCAGCGGGCAGCAGCTATTGAGTAGGTGGTGGGCATTACACAACCTGGCTTCAGAACCTACACAGGCCACTCCAAAGGCCGGGCTCATTGAGCGAGAGAAATCCACGCTGAGCAAGACTGTGCCAGATCATGTTTTGATTGAGACTGGATGATAACAATACCCCTGGTTTTATGCTGGCACCTGGAGCACGCACATCCTGCAGAGCATGTATTTACGCAAGGCGGAGGTGGAGCTTGCAATCTGTTATGAACCCAAAACTGTATGTCTAAGAAGATGCTATCATCAGTACAGCAGCAACAAGAAATCTTACAATGCTTAGTTAGGCTTAATTCAGACAAACTGCATTTCAATGCAGCCCACTGCATTAAAACAATGCAAGGGACAGGGGTTGCTGGGGGTGTACAGTTTCATGCATTGGTGAAACAGTGAAATATAACCTGTAAAGTCCAGCAGGAGAGATGTTTGTGTGTGTGTGTGTTGAAAAAGCCTATTAGGTGCCAAAATACAGCAACATGGCTTGTAATACTTACAGACAGGATACAGTGTTCAATACAGTGTTCATGTTACAAAGTAATCCTCCAGGATCGGCCAAAGCACTGCCCTGACTGGTAACATCACATTACTATAGCCCCATTAATTTGACACAATCTGAAACTGTCAGGTGGATGTCTAAACGAATACCCAAGTCATTTTTCTGCTAAAAAAAAAATCATGTTGGCAATCTTACTAGATCAGACACTGTAGCATTAACACTTTCAACATCGTTCACCTGAATGGCAAGCATAAGATTATGACCATGTTTTGTATAGAGGACCTATGAATCATGACAATCCGGGAAGTGATGCTTTAAAAGCTGCAACCTAATCCAAGATGTTATTCAGAAGCTAAACAATTGTTCTAGAGATAAACAAAAAGAGCAATAATTCTCCTGAAACAAACTCACGTTAAAGTAGCTGCACCGTCCACCATGTTGTTGTAAGTAAAGCTCTGGCCTCATACATTATACAGTCATGAGTACATCTGAATGAATCCACAAGACACATTAATTCAACAGTCTTAAAGCCATTCCTTGAACAAAGTGATGCAGCCAGCAATGTTAGGAGTCCATGTCTGAAAAGTGCTACTGCGCAGCAGAAAAAGCTGAGCAACATCCAAGCACAGCCACGTAACACCACTTTTAGCAGGATGCACACAGTCACTGGCCACTTTATTAGGTACACCTACACAATCTAACCTAATCAAAAAGAGCAGCTCATTTATGTGAATAGCATGATCAAAACATTAGAAATGTATCTTCATGGCTGTAATATCTGTCTAAAGAAGATGTATTCCTCATTGTCAGACTGTTGCATAAGAACCTACTGGAAAGGTTTTAATGTAGTGCTGCACAAAGCTCACACTCTTCACATTATACATACAGCTGTATTCATCATCAAGATCTTAATAACACTTTTTTAAGGTGTAGAAAAGAAATTCCACAACCAAGGTCTTAACATTTCCTAAGATTATATAACACTACAGTGCAGTGTTATCTCAACATCTCATGAGACATAGTTTTGTCATGTTTCATTGTGTCTCAGGATGCTACGGCCAAAGCCCCAGCAAGGTCGAGCACCCTCACTGCAAACAAGTGTATGAACAGTGTAAAAGCTCTCCATTGCCTGGGGATGTAGCCATAGAAGCTTTGTTGATTGGCGATTTGTGCGAAGGCCATGGGAGCAGCTTGGACTCTGTGGCCTATACCAGCTCTGTTCATCTCTCTCTCTCTCTCTCACACACACACACACACACACACACACACACACACACACAAACGCACCTCCCTCCATGAAAACCCCACCTGCCATCTGGCCAAACCAGGAAGTGACTATGTAAGTGTGAGGAGCAGAGAGCGAGAGACAGCTGACATGTCATGGTACTTTGCATGTATGATAAATATTTACATACTAATTTGCTGACCATGTGTCATGCTGGAATTTGATATGTGCTGATGGACAGAGAGAACGAAACAGTTCCTGTGCATGGAACAGAAAGATAAAACATGGCAGACAGAGGCAAGAGGAGCACAGAGAGAAACAAAGAAATGTTTATAGAGAATGGTGTGTGCGAGTTCAGGAGCACGCTTGAGAGGGAAACACATCAGGATCACAAGCACGCGCAACAAAGAAATCCTTGTTCAAGTGAACTAGAGAGTGGGAGAGGGGTTGAGACAGAGGTGTTGCGTGGGAGGAAAGAAGTGCTTCACTGCTGTGCTTGTGCGCACACACACACACACACAAACACACATCTCCTCAGGATCATCTGCTTGCACACAGAACAGAGGCTCTCCACTGTTTCCATGAAACACAACTAACTAACTACTAGCTAATCCATCATATGGGTGGTCCTAAAAACGTTAAATAATAAATAAAATCAAGACTGTGAAAGAGCTTCTCAGAAACAACAATCTGACCACTACTGGGTGAGAATCTGTTTACACACAGGAAACCAGATTACGATCAGGTTAAAGCTAGAAATTAAATAATGTTTTTAGATGTACTTCTACTCTATCCCCAGCCACATTTCTGAAGCAGCATCAGTGTATTTATGTTCACACTGGCACTTTTTTTTTTACAAACTCTGACAACAGAGCTTTTCTTCATATTTTGTGGTTTTTGTGATTAAACTAGAAGAGGAATACAATTTTAGTTTTATCCGATTCTTAACTTTAACTACTGTGGGTACACCTGTGCTGATTTTCATTTCTAAGCATTGCTGGTACAGTGACTTTGTCATGAGCATGAATCATTCAAAAAGCTGGGAGCTGGTTATGTGGATACATGGCTAAATTATGGGAAGTCTAGTGGAGTCTAACAGGATTTTTAATAATCCTTTGTTTATGTGCCTGCAGATGCAAAGACAGACACAGCAAACAAAGCTCGTGATTGTCAAAACCTGTTTGCATCTTTTTTTTTTTAAGCTTGACCCTCTTCAGGAGCTAGACATGATACCCCTCTTATCATAATGGTCTCAGTAAACACTGAAAAAGGGCCATGCATTCATTAATTTAAGTAAGCATGAGTGGACTACATTTTGGGAGTAATCTCGTATTAGGAAATGATGGCTTGCCATAGATCCTTTGAGTGGGTCTCTGCCTCTGATTAAAATAACATCAAAGAAACCTCATCAGAAAGTCTAATGGAGGAACAAGGCACTTGACCAGAAAGGAAGACAACAATCGATGCAATGGATCTGTGCATATGCAACAGCGAACCTCCCACTGCAGTATGTTCCTTCACAGATATGAGCATGAATGGGCTCAACTTTACCTGCAGCGAGCTTCTGAGGAACAGAATAAGCACTTTAGTGTAAAACGAATAAATCTAAAATAATTCATGTACAACAAAAAAGAACTTTGATTAAAAGAAAGTAAATCTGTCTTATTGCCTTTTTGCAATGTTGGCAGTCGTTTTCAAAGTCAGCTCAGTTTCTGTTATAAGAGAACGTTTTAATTCAAGGGAAAGAGTGTCACCAATCATCGAGCTGATTTTGCCAAAGTAGATTAACTAAATCTGTGTTTGCAGAAATAAAATACACTGCTATGGCTAGTTATGTGGTCCCTGAGTGGCCAGGAAGTACAACTCACTTAATTAAGAAAGTTAAGTTTTCATACAGCTCTTAGGAAGTTTCGGTTCTAACTCGAGTGTCTCTACAAGCTGTCAAAATATTATAATATATAAAACAAATGAGAGCTCAAGTTGTTGTAAACATATAATCCTAATTTGATTGTTATTTGAACTGTCAGCTTCTGCAGTAGTTCGTACAACTATCTTTACAAAGAAACAGCAATAAAAAAATGCAAGATGTTTGACACAAAAACTCTTTCTATCAGGCTTCATTTCAGAGCAATAGATTATACTAAATGTTCTATATTTACTGTAGGGAAATTCAACAACATCAACCAAACAGTACAGTTTGTCCTAAACGCTAACGTTGAAGCTGCAGCCTTATTTTTAGCTTCTGTTAATGAGCCAAACTTCTAGAGAACGCTGGCCTTAGCAATAGCCTCACATAGCGTTAGCCATCTATATTAGGAAATCACCAGAAAACACCATTCTGCTGCAAAGTTGATCCACACATCTGCCACAGAAAGTCGCAGTCATTCTTCATTTCATTTTCTTAATTTTATGTAACTCCTATCACATTAAACTAAATTAAAATGATGCAACACCAAAATGTGCAACCAGGTATTAAATACATTCAGCATACAGCACATTTCAGTTTATAATTATTGGCTAATGTATCTTGTAACTAAGTAAATGATTAACGGTGATTAATTAATTAATGATTGATCACTGACATTCTTCATACAAACAAAAAATAAGTACAAACGCTCAGATGCAAAAACATAATTAAACATAGTATGTATGTAGCAAAGTAACATAGTTCATTGTATCAGAAATCACAAAAGCAGTATCTAACACACTTTTTAACGACACTACAAAGTACATGTAGTTACAGTGACAACACACTGTGACGCCTCATGGAAAAATACCAACTTCCAACTGCTCGTGATAACACATTGTGTCATATTTTCCTCCTGACCTGTCACAGGGGCCTCGATGTCCAGTAAGTTCTTCTCTGAACGCAAGATTGCAGCGCCCTCTCCTATGAGCCTCAGAGCCACTGCCTCGTCCACACGACCCTCCTTGGTTAGGTGAGCTTTCAGCACGTCCACTTTGGGCTTCCCCTCGCTGTCAAACACCTCTTTAGCAGTCAGCCGGTGACTAGGGGGGAAAGGGACAGCTGCAAGTGTAAAGAGAAAAAAAAAGAATCATTACATGTTATATACTCTCATCACATATTTACAGTGTTTTAATATACTTTTCATTGACTAAAGGCTTATGCGGATACACTGTTAATTCCGCATTACTAAGCAAACGGCATTTAAACTGTTTGATTAGCAGGTACTTTGTACCTTCCAGGGGATCTGCTCCCTGCAGGAGAGAGTCAGTGTTCACTCCCATGCTTCCAGCCCTCCCTCTGAGACAATTTACCTGATTGCTGCTACAATCTGTGAGTCATTCAATTTTCAATATTTATAACAGACCCACGCAGTTTCTAGTTTGCTTTGCTCACAGCAAAAGAGATTACACTGTGAAACAGAGTGTCGAAATATGTGATGTTTGATTAACACAAAAAGCCTTTGATGAGGACAAAGTCTAAATAATATAAGTAGATTATCTTATGAGGTTTAATATGTAACCATCTCTATATTTACGTGCTATGGTTTAGACGTCATTTTTAGTTTGACATGGATTTACTTATTTGTGAGTCACAATCATTTCAAAGAGAAAAACAATGTTTATTTAAGAGAGTTATGAAGGCGTCGTGGAAATTAGAGTAACCAAATCCACAACTAATCTCTATTACTGTCAAGTACCTTAATTAGAGCTTATAAAGTATAGATTCTCACAGCAACAACAATGTGGTCTAGTAATTTTGGATACAGCTAATCCATTCAAAAGCACAAACCGTGTTTGCATGCATTTTCATTTAAGACGGTGAACTGTCCGTTCAACACAGCACCAAAGAAAAAAAATTAAAGAGCACATACATTTTCTATGCAAATAGCTCAGTGAGTCATTAGACAGGCTTTAAATTCAAAGCATGTTGTAGCAAAGAGACCCAGTGCAATGTGTTAATATGGAACTAGTCACTGACATTTCATGAGCTGACATCAAACAGTTAAAGATTTACTTTAATGTTTTAAATGAAACTATTATTGAATCACTTTTAGTGGCCTCCACCTAAACCAAAACCTAACATTTTCTTTTTACAACCCCCTGGTGAGCGCAGTACTTTCCAATAGAAAAGGTACAAAATGGACCTGATGCAAGACCACAAGAACACGTTTCTGTTCAGCTGCTCTCCAGAGATGACATGCTGTAAATTAATGCCCACTTACAGACTTAGCTTGCACATAGCAAACAGGTGACTAATGCAGTGAGCCAGCAGCAAATACCGTTGAGTTAGTGTCTGTGTAGGTGTGCATGTGCACTGTATCACTGTCTTTAACAATGTAAATCATCATATTAACAAGCATGCTATCTGACTGATGGCAACATTTTTCTGCACTTGTGAAATACAACACTTGATCCACTTAGATAAAACTCCCTAAAGCCAAGAAATGAAGTCAACACATTTGCCCGCATCAGTCATCATGATGCAGGCAAGCATATGGCAACGAGGATTCTTCCTCCTAGCTGATATTTATTTACTTTTTAGCTGCTGTTTTTTTTTTTTTTTATCTGTTTGGCATGGAGTAGTGCTACACAATTAATCTAATCTCAACCTCAATCTGTGTTATGTGTTCGCTATGTACACTGCTAATCAACAGATGATCAGCATGGTCTCAGTTTGTGTGCAGTGTGGCTAGATTTAGCAATTTTATAATTTATTATATCACAATCACAATGTTGTCCAAATAAATCACCTTGTAATAGAATAAACATGTGTTGCCTGAGTATTATATCCAAATCATGGCTCTTCATCTGAAAGTTTTTTTCCTACAAACACCTACCTTATGGGTCTTTAACACAAACTTTGTTCAAGCCAATTAAATACCCAATGAGCTTTAAAGAAATCTTCTAAAACAATACAGGTATTATGTTTTCACCCCATCTGAGACAGAAGTATCCAGAACAGAAACACAATTCTGTGTTTTACACCTGAGAAATACATACAACTATGATTATTAAAATTCTGCTTAAGATAAGTATGAATCATTATGATATTACAGGCATTGATTTTAGTTGGCAGTCATAATTAACTCCATATGAATGTGTGCAACTGTCAGATAAGGGCAAAGGGTACAGTGGTTACGGTCTCCTTAACCCACACAGTTAGCCAATTAAGCTTTACTAAATTGACAGATAAACTCAGTTCGCCACATTTATGTTCTTCTAGAATCTAAATTTTATGAGACTAAAGTTATTTTCAAATTTCTTTACGAAACAACATGTGTTGAAAGGCAGCTGGCAGCAGACCAATGCCATAAATGATGCCTGAGTACATTTATGGAAAACCCCCACATTTAATGATTGTAACGAATATGTGATTATGTTTTTGTTAACAACAATCACACTTGTAGTTAAGGCATATAGTTACTGAAACATGACCACTGCTATTGAGTTGGGCTTAAAGTACACATAGTACCATAGTTTTTACAGTCATACTTGTGAATGTTGACCAAGTCACACCTGCTCCCACAAAGTCAAACACTACAGAATAACATTATTCTTTAATAGAAATAACTAGCGTGGTTGTTGTTGGCGCACTAGGCAAGTCCCCAACACATCACCCTTCCACTTCCTAAATTCATCACAATGGAAAAGCTGTGAACTTTCCCCTTGTGAAATTTCTAACAGCCCTCGTATTAACAAAGGCAACAACCAACTGTGCCAAACATTACATGGAGCATTGTAATGGTAGGGTATACACTGCAAAGGAAAAGGAATACTCCATCCTGAGCTGAGCTGAGCTGAGAACTAAAGCACAACTCAGTCAAAGAGGAGCCATCAAACCTTTGTTGTGTCCTGTTAGAAGAAAAATTAATTAAATAATGGACCATATACTGTATTCTTTCATACTAATTAGTAATTAAAATAAGAGCTACTGACAGGCTAAACCTAAAATGATGACGACAACAGTATCAGAACATTCCCACTCATTCGGCAAATGCTGATTGCTGCAAATAACCCAGTGCATCCATCAATCCTCGGAGCTCACAGAGCCACAAGACCATAAACTGACCTGAGGCTAACGTCCTGAAACTATATGACTCAAAAATGGTCTCCATTAGCCAATCGCTTTTGCCTTCATTAATTTCACCATTTCTCTGTTCCCTTCTGTTATATAACCAGGAAATTGCTCTGTAGCCTCAAATCTAGCATGAGAGAGAAATGAAGAGTGTGTAAGAGGGTCAGAGAGGATGAAATAAAAAATTTGGAGTCTGATTTAATTTTGCCTGGTAATTTTTCTCAGATTAGCAATGTAATTTCCAAACTACAAATTAAAGCCATCTATCAGCCATTAGACTTAAAAACTAATGGAGTGCTAAACCTCTGATTGTCTGGAGGGCATGCTAAATCAACTTTAAGTTTATTTAATAAATGTATACTGTGCTGTGTTGGTCAGTAAGGTCTAGAGTAACATTTAATTATTTGCTACTACAGTGGATTATCATTGAGCCTCAGTTCTTGGACTCACAAAGCTTTAGATCATCAGTGCCAGCAGCCATCTCTGTTATTATGTCAGAGTACTTAACACAGCAGATGTTTAGGTGTGATTCTTTAAAAATCTGCACTACAGAGCGCAGTGTATCAGAAACTGCGGAGAAGCAGTGGGAAAACAGGCAGCTTGAAATGTTCAGGTTGGTGTAGTTCAGAGCTAATGTGAACTCTTTGAGGAATGAGACAGCAGGAGGTGTGCAGTCATATGGTGCTGAACAGATCAGCTTAATTGGAGAAAGCGAGGCAGACTGTTGCAGAGCTCTTGGCTCCATTTAGCTAAGAACACGATGTGCAGTCTTGACTCTGACCTGATCTGACACTTCAGATATCTACGATTCCTGTACACGACCTTCCTTCAGGACTTATCAGTGGTCTGAAAGTTGTCTGTTAAACTGAACACTGACAAATAGTCAGATGAGATTTCAGAGGTCAGAGACCTACTAATGAGCAGATAATGAATAAGTCAAATAACAAAGTTCTACAGTTCACACAATACGGCTGGTCGATCATTATATATGTGTCACTGCTGACAGACATGGTGCAAGTTTTTTTAATCAACTGCACAATACAGTATCCGTGGGTCAAATTTAACAAACGTGAAATGAGCTGCTCAATTTGTAAAATGTACGATGCTGTCCCTTCGACCAGCCGCTGTTACAAAACGTCAACTTTAAGTCACCAATCAGACAGTGTTTCACATACAGCAGCAGTGAAAAGAAAGCATGACACAGATTCTGCAAAAGACATGATGGCTACTGCTATTTAAAATTGAACAGTTGCGGAGGGAAACAAAACAGCTTCTCAAAATCGCTTACTTAATAGAATAAATGAACTCTGGTTAAATTCATGAAAGAGATGGAATTACCTTCTTTGTAAAAGTTAAAAACACACACATTAAGTTATGAAGCTATCTTAATGAGGAAGGTCTGTTAGCTGGGTTAGCTAGGGACAGTGAAATAACAAAGCATGGTGATAAAGAGAAAAAAAATTCAGCTCAAAGAGATGACCACTAGGAGAGAAGGAGAGAAAACAATAGTTCAGAGAATTTCTTAAGTTGCATGAGCACAGCGAAATACAATTTATGGCAAGAAGGTAAAACCTTAAATTGTTCGGCTCACAAATAGTATCCCACCCAAAGTTTTTAAATCCCTCCTATGTGAAACATTTCAGGGGGAATTCCCACCCATTTTGAAAAAATAATTTCAGGCCCTGGTCATAAGCAAGCGATCATCAAGTACATGCCTCTCTTTGAAAGAATATTATGTCGGCATTGGCCCAGCTGGGTTGGGATTGTAGCCAGTGAGTGGGCACTGATAAAACAATTGAATTCCTTTTAAACCATACCGAAACAACAGACTGCCTGGCAAGAAGTGTAGTTCCATCACTAGAAACCTGACTATTGCAATGTACAGCATCATTCCATCAGATGCCAATGAAATCACTGATGTTGCAAAATGCAGCAGTAGCCCTCATGGAGTATGGGCTAAACTGGGGCTGTCACTGCCCACATCAAACCTTCCATCCTCTTGCACCAGACAAGCCACCACAACAGCAATTTTCCTCCCTTAAGACACAGCATGAGCAGTGGAAATCTCAGCAGGACCAGGAGAGAGTTGAGGCAGAACAAAGACTCAGAACTATGTTTGAGTGCAACAAGGGTCAGCTCATACAAAGCATAGAATAGTGCAAATAATTTAACTGTATGGTCAGACGTTATTATGCAAAAGTAGCGCTGTGTCTGATCTCAAGTATGATACTGATCTGTGACTTTGTTTCCATACTCAGATAAAATAGCCACCACTATACCCCGGATCCATTTGCTTTTAAAAATGACAGTTCTCTGTGCTCTTTATCCTGAGGAAAGGATGGAAGCCCAAGCAAGGTCTTTATAATGAATCAAGTGGAAACTCACTGGATCAAATAGCACATAAATACCAGCAACAGACAACACTTACAAAGAAGAAATACACAAAATGGATAAATGATTATGCTTCACTAAACGGTACAGTGCAGATTCTGCTTTTGACAGTGTAGAAATACACACTCAGACGTCCTTCCAGTTGGAAGCTGCTTTGTGTGGTCTATGCACGACTGCCAAATGTTGAATGGTGCACTAGGAGCGTGCAACTCCCTCTCCACTGACAGTCAGGGTTTGTTAATCAAATTACATAACGCTGAACTTGGACAGGATATGTTTACGAGCCTGGGATGAACAGAATCTATACATTTCTGTAGGAAGCAAAGGGCATACCGTTTCATGGCTTCATTATTATACTAACGCAGAGTCCATTCCTAAGCCGACCACCTGACACATGCATAATGCAAAAGGCTGAGATCATATAGCTACCTTTGCTGACAACAAAGAACCGGAGCAGCTGAACCATATACACAATTCTTTATACACAAGGTGACAAATTATTCACAATCTGCCTCACACACTAGATACACCAGCATCTATATGCCAGGTCTGAAATTGGTATCTCAGTTTTGTACGACTCCTCCTCCCCCTCTCCGGTCTATCTTGAAAACCTATAACATGGTTAATCAATAATTCACAAGTCTGCACTCAATAGAAATACTGCACATCTGACCGTATATACAATTAACACAATATTCTGTATATATCAGCTGCACAATCCACAGTACAAGTATATATTATAACAACATTTAAGAAGGGCGTTATGGCTGCCAGATTAATTTAGAGATGATTCTTACAGACAAACACACATAAAATGTACATGATCGTAAAGAAATTGCACATCATTGATATGTGACAACTTAAAGTGAACAAATGAACAGCTGTCTGTATACAATTTTCCAGACTGTGCACATGTTGTTTCCTTGCCACAAGCTGGTGTCATTCCAACACTTGCACGTATTGAGGTGTATGCAACTGGAAATCAAACTATAGAACATACTGGCCTCCGACCTTGCAACTGAAGACAAACCAGAAACGGCCTGCGAGGTTTCAGGAAAGGAATTAGCAGCAATGGTGGAAAGGTCACTTAAAAAATTGACGTGACCTTCTATACCATGTGTTAATAGGAATGGAAGCTGGCCACTAACAAAACACTTAGAAGCCCAGTGATTTTGAATCTGCTGGTTATACAACATACACCTTCCCAGAGACAGAAAAAGAAGAAAGGGGGCACTTGGCTACATCAGAGGAAACATAAATGCAAACAGGGACTGAGCAGAACTGTCAACAAAGACTCTGAGGCCTGTATCACAGACTAACATTGTGCCATGAAGACAAGTCTAGTTCTACAGAGCCCAGCAGGTACTAAGGATAAAATATCTAATCAATTGAGCACGCAAATTATCAATCGTTCCCTGGAATTAATAATTTCTACTCTTGTAGTACTTAATGCGGTCCCTGTAATTAATGATTCATGCCTGAAAAATTACTAAATTATGCCTTCTAATTATTCAGTTCATTCCCTCGAATTAATAGCAAGCCAGTTCCATTTATTGTAGCAGCATGAACGGTTACATGTTGTGGTTAGTCCAGTCAGGAAGGAATAAGCAGCCAGACTATGTTTAATGTGCCCAAATTATGTTAATTTTCCTATTTTGTAGAGAACAGTGACTGAACAGTCCATTCTGAATTTCTCAAAATGATGTCCTTCCAAGAATAAGTGACATAGTCCCTCCTCCGGTTCGGCCCAAAACCTCACTCTGAAAACAGCAAAAAGGTACAGCAGCAGAGCGTAAAGCATGGACAGTGCTCACTTGTTGGATGTGCGGCTGAACACCGACATCTCTCCTCTTACTTTAGGATCTGAAGAAACAGTGGACTCATTTTGTTTTTTATGGACCGGTCCTCTAAATTAATAACACAATACTCCTCTTATATAATTGCGAAGCACTGGAGGTGGAGGTTTCACAACTGTTTGGCCGTCAGCTTTGGTTACGTGCAGGACGAATGATGGAAAAATATATTGTGAAAGTTGCATAAAGTCAAAACAATAAAGCATTTCTCATGAGATTTAATGACCTTTTAACCAATGTTATTCTTCTATCCTATTTCCCAACAAGAACTACTAAAAGTATTTGTACTATCATGTACAAATTGCACGCTGCTCTACAAGCTGTGGTCATTGTCATAATAAATTAGCGCTCTGATTTAATTTAATGCTTTGACTGGACTTTTACTATTCTTTAAACAGTTGCTAACCGTCATCTTCTCCAGCAGCGGTTTAAGCTTTTACATCGCATGGACAAACAGGTGAGATATTAGATAAAAGGCAGTAAAGGGGGTTGCCAGGGAAACAGCACTGTAGAGTCTGTCTTAATCTTTCATCCATCAAAATATTGGCTTAAAAATGATTCGCCTGCAGCATGTTACCAATTTGATCCAAAGATGGAAATCTGAGCAGATGTCTTATCGCACATATTCCACTGTTACAAGCTTTAAGATAATATATTAGCAGAATCTGGTGAAACACAACAGCAGTGTGATGGAGCATCCGACAGCTGTTCACTGCAATAACATGGCTGTCTGTGCAGAGGTTCCCACAAATCACAGCCATCTAGAAATCCTAATTATTAAGAAAGACAGGTTATACAGTCAGTATGACAACACTACACCCAAGACCTGCATCCTTCCTGCTATGGCTGTCAGAGTTATCAAAGCTCTGACAGAAAATAGCCCAAGGCAGTGCTGTACATAACGGGGCAACAGCAAATGTGCGACTGAGTGACAAGCAAACCCTAATCCTGCTGTTGGTTCAACAGATTTTAGATGAGAAATATAGAAAGGACTGGCAGCAGCAGGTGATCAAAATGCACCACTGCTCAGACAGCAGTCTGACTAAATCCCTTATTAATTTGTGTGGTAAGGACTGAATTGTGGGAGGCTGGTGTGGGTGAAAGGAGGGTGGCTTAATGTATGTATGCATGTAAGAGTGGTTAGATGAAAGTCGGCAACAGATGCGTTGGGTCGGACAGGATGTCCTTGCAACGGTGTACTGGTGGTGGCTAGGCGTGTGGCAAGTCATCAGTGTAGCAGCCGATCAATGACACTGTGACAGGCCACCAGGGACCTCTATCACAGCTGGCAAATTAATCTGATTTGGAGCTGGAGTGGAGGAGGTGCACGAGTCAGACTGAGTAAAAGATGAGTCAACGATATAAAAATGCACCGAGAGTCAGGGTGAAAAAAAGTTACCTGGGAAAGAGCACCTGCCAATCTACCAAAAACGATCCACTCCCTGACCCGCAGTGCACTGATGGGCTCACCCTGCAGATTAACCAACCTCACATAGGCTTCAGCAAATTATAGGCCATGCCCTGACCGCAGACAGGAAAATCAGTTCACTGCCTAGAAAGTCACATCAATTTCTGACACTATGTCAGCTACACTTAACACTTTTAAGTCCAATATGACCAAACGTGTGGTTTTTGTTTTACACAGCCATAGATGGAAAACCCAACTAGGACACTAGTTGGACACTCTAACAATGTTAACAAGAAAATAGAGGATGGCTCTTTTATCCATTTGCCTCTTTCTGAGGCAACCTACATATGTAGGTTATTTGTGTTTAAGAAATGAATTGAAATGGCTTTCTCCATGGTGGGATGTGAGCTGTTGAGCTCTCATTATGTTACTAATGTAACAAAACTCATTTTTTCACAATTCACAATTAACAGTAGCCTGTGATTATTTTTCTATTAAATGTTCATGCATCCTGTATATGTTGTAAATATTGCAGATTACACCTATTCTGCTGTCTTCAACTGTGTGACTATTTTGATTTAGAGCTGCAGCTATCGATTATCATAATAATCAAGTATTCTATTGATTACTTCAGCAATTAATCAAGCAATCGGTAAGTAATTATTTTACTTTAGAGGGCAGACGTAAATATACAAAAAAGAAAATGAGAATTCTTGTTTTAGAAGAATCTAAATTATGGCATTTATAGGCCAATTTACATTCTGGGTTTAAAAAAAAAAATCTAAAACGGAAATAGTAAAAGTAGTACTTAGAAATAAATGAGTATACTTTCAGTTTCACCTAACTACAGCTCAGGCATAACATCAGCCTTTACTGTTTTTTTGGAGATTGTGTGGCATTTGTAGAAAACAAAAACAAATGGGTGGGAAAGTCGTCAACAATT
>OMLM01005939.1:2058-13115 GCA_900302695.1 Helostoma temminkii | reverse complement strand
AGTCGTCAACAATTACACACACACACACACACACACATATATACATATAATATTCTTGCGGGCAAGTACCTGACTTACACCTATTTTATCTTCTCTATATGCTACATTTATTCAGTGTTTTTGTTTTGTTTTGTTTTTTTCTCTGTTCCAATTTTTTGAGACATGTTGCTGCCATCGATTTCAATTTATTTTATTTTATTTCTTCAAATGGTACATTTTCTCAGTCTGATAAGTCATCATTTAAGTGGTTGTATATACTGTACTGCATTGGGTGGGGTTTTTTTTTTGTACTTTTTAAAAAAAAAAATTTATTCCATAGTTTAAAACACCAATTGTACATATCACATTTTCATCATTTTTGATTTAAAAGGAAAACAAAGTTTTTCAATGTATCACATTAACGTAATATAACAGCAAACAATAGACACCAGCACTGGAGCTAGTTAGACACTTGCAGCTAACTGTGCTCAGCTGGACTGAACAGAGTTAAAACAAATAATTACAAACCATCACAAGTTTGGGCAGTGCTGTGTGTAGTAGTGTGTATGAACCTCAATCTCAATGTCAAACAGCTCACAGCTTTCCAGGTTTGAGGAGATGCTAACACACTCTGGCATTTCGTCTGAAAGCCACTCTGACATGTCGTGAAGAAGACATTCCCTGCTAGCTTTGCCGTGCCAAGGCCTGCCTCCCTCCTTCTCCTCCTCCACAATGCCGTGACACAGGATTAGCTTTCATTAGAGGGCTCTGTAATCAGCTTTGGAGCATAGCAGAGACGGAACAATGGAGGAGGCTGAAAGGATCTAGAAGACAGGGTGCTATGGGTGCACGCTTGGTTGTATGCAAGCTATTGCCACAAATGAAGCCTGTGGCACATCACAGCTTCATAGCCACATTTATTTATTGGTGTTCTGTTATATTCAGTGCTTTAAAGACTGCTATTCTGACACTAAAGCATAATGGCAACATGTTAATTGGTTCACATCACATCATCATATGACACAACAAGCTGACGGCTATAATGCACAGCTCAACTGCCAATTAGCAACTTGGGTGTGACCTATCTGACTGGCTGGTCCAACCTGTGAATATGTGATTTAACCGGTTAGGTTGGTTAATCCTTACATTTTCCCGCTCTTTTGGGCTTCCAAGTAAAACCATGAGCTACCACCGATGTAGAGCATGCAACATGCATAGCATCCACATTTTGACACACAACCGGCTGTTGACTTTAGTCTTTGTGCTCTAGTCTTCTGCAAACTCTAGACACGATGACATGATGCTAAATATTTACTTGATCAGCCTTTGTTTGTGTAGATCAACAAGGTGTGTCAAGAAAGGTTCTCAATTACAGGTTACGCCTTGCAAAAATGCAATAGCTCAGGAGTTTTATTAGTCATTCAAAAAACACAGACAGAACCTAAGGCAAATAGCCAGTGTTGCTGTACTGCACCATTACTCTAAAAGTAAATACAGATTCTAGGGTGGGGATAGGGTTTGAAAGCACTTTACTAATTCTGAGTCCAGTTCTAAATACGCTTGTTGAATCAAAATAATGTGTCGAAATTATTCAATTTAAAAAGAGTATTGTGTTTATTTCACTCAGTGAAGCACTAGATGTGTAACAATCCATTGGATTAATGCAACCAGTGATCTGATGTCATATCCTCTTCAAACTGGAAATAAGCACCAGGCAATCTAGCACTGTGAGCTGAGAACAATATGCAAATAAAACACACTCTCCCTTTGGAAAGAGGTTGTGACTAAGGAAACATTTTGGATTTAAACTCACACACAGGTATATCAAATACAGTATGGTGTGACAATACTGCTCTCCCAAAAGAAAAAGTTTGAATTGATCATTGTGTCATCATTGGATCCTATTTGCACTTTATAGTGAAACTCTTTACATTTTTAATTTTCATATCAAATTGAATCACGAACACACCATGTAGCAAACATCAGAACAGTGGCTAAGAGAATCAATGACAGATCACATCCTGCTGAAAGTTGTGATTTACACCTATATGCAATACTAAACAGACTGCAACTGTTTTGGGTAAATATGAGTTCATATTTAAGCTTTTTATATTTTAGGTTTTTCCCCTCATTTTAATTATTCACTCACCTGTAATATAAAAACCAATTACCAGACAACAAGTGGGACACTTTAATACAAATCTATGGTAAGTAGCTATTAAACATGATTATTCTGTTGTGTTGACAGGTTGTAGAGCTTTTTTCACAACTGTGGCATCCATTAACCTTATCCTGACCCCCTTCCTTCTGTCTGGGGGCTGTGCAGCTGCCTCAGAAGCTTCAAAAGTATCAGGATTGAAAAAATGGTGAAGTAAAAACTGCACATATACAAACTGAACAATAATGATTGCACTTTCTCTTCAGTAAATATCAATTAAATAATGTAAGCTGCTAATGTTGTGTGTTTATGTACTATGAAGTTAAAATTATTTGCACTGTTGCATGTCACAAAATCTGATGGATCATGGACCTGTGGTCATTCTTCTCAAAGTAACAGAAAAAGTTCTTGCTTAAAACTTTTGGATGCTTGATTAATACCTAACAGAAGGGACTTTCCATTGGTGTGTTTTTTATGGAAGTAATTAAAATTCTGATTTTGAACTCAGAATTCCCATGGTGACCCTAATTCTCTTCTGTACTTTTTTATGAGTACTCTTATGCAAATACATATATTTTGCAGTAAAATGGACTACCCTAAGATCTCTGCTATCAAGGCTACAATGTTTTCCATTTACTTTGGATGGTAAAATAAAAGAGATCAGTGGGTGTGTTTGGATTCCAGTCCGGACAAAAACTACCTTGTGGGAATCTTCCATCCACTCTCCATCATGCTGTCAACTGGTGCATGTAGCGGGAAGGAGTGACGACACAGGTCTATCGAGAACATGTGTCTCCACTAAACCTGAGAGTGTGCTCAGGAGGCCAGTTTACAAAGTGTTCTTGTTGTTGCCTTGTTTTCAGAGTGGGTAGTGACATTCAGGCAGGTGGCTGGGCACAGTACAGATCCACCATGTGCAGTGTATCCGGGGTTGCAGTAGTCACAAAACCAGAAAGTTGACACTTTCACTACTAAGTTAAACATGAAATCCTATATTATAATGATACCATGGCAGAAAAGCAAATATATACTCACTGGCCACTTTATTAGGTACACCTGTAAAATCCAATGCAAGCCAATACAGCAGCTCTGCCATGAATTCTACTTTTACAAAGGTTGAATTTCTCAGTTTTTAAGTTAACACTATCAAAAAGGTAACAAATCTAAATGTCATAGTGGGTGGTGGAATCACACGCATTATATCAAGAGGCGCTTTAATGTTTTGGCCCCTTTTTTGCATGATTAATTGCTCATTTTGTTCTACATGTTTTACATCTATAGCTAATAACAATAATAACTTAAGCTTAAACTTATCAAACAAGGAGCCATAAAATAAAAACACAACTAAACACTAAAAATCACACAAATAAATAATTGATACCTAAGCAAACAGCTGATGCAGAAATAGAAATGACAATACATTATAAACACATTCTAAGATGAGATTGATAAAACATCACTGACTCAGACAGCCTGAATTCCTCAGGCATGCCTGATGTCGCCCTCAGGACAGGAGGTGAATTCATGAGTGATCTCACGGCTCCTGATGCAACAACTGAATACAATATAATCCACTGCCATACAATATTGTATATAAATCAATAAAAAAATCTTCTGTTCCAGAAAGTCCAAGTGACTTCAGTGTTATCTTTACTCATTCACAGCTTGCATCTGAGATAATATGCCTCAACAGGCGTGATCGCACCTCCCAAGGAGGGCTTGTTGGCAGCAGAGATGTTGGCATTTCTAGAATGCAATTACTAGACACATACAGAGGGGATGAGGCCAGTCTATATTTGCACCCACACTTTGTAAACGGAGCATACGGGACCTGAGGCTGACCCAAATAAAACATTGTCTGAACGGTAGATGGTATTCCTCATCATTAATAGCCCCATCACATATGTAAACTGGCATTCCCTATGTTGTGTCAAAAAGGACAAGGCATGGTCCAAAATGACAAGCAAAAACTGTTTGTGTTCTGAATAAATAAATAAAGCTGAAGTATCTCATTCAGAAGGCTTATGATTCAAATATAAAAAGACACATTTAATACAGAAACAAGCATCCTTCTGGAATCAAGTGTTTGTGTTCAATAGATTCATTGTTGAGTTTTCATCTCATTTCTGGCAGACTGCCTGTGTTTTTTAGGAGGACAGGTGGTGAGGCAATGGGATGGCGCAGCCAGCCACCTCCTCCCACCTTTTGCCAGGACAACAAGGTCCCTAAGAGTCCCCTTCCTTTGTTATTGCTTCCTTTTCCCTTCTGCCCACACCCACCTCTCAAACCCATCTCATTTCTAGGCCATGACTGTGCGGGTGTGGTGGGTTCTCCTGCCAGCAGGGGTACCTGACTGCCAAGAAAGAAAAACAGAAAACAGCATGGGCTGGAATAAGAGAGAGGGAGGGCAACAAAGGAATTACTTCTCTCAAGAGTGAGAGAATTCTGAGTCAGCAAAGAATATAATTCCACGCCAGCTACACACCAACACCTTGTTTTGCCATTTCTAGCCCCCTAGAGGAGCTTTACATATCAGGACGGAGCCCCTGAAGTAGCTGCTATTATGCAACCCTTCTGGGCTAAAAGTGACTGTAAAGTAAATCATCCTTTCTGCTGCCAGCCTGACCTCCATATTGCAGAGAAAGCACTTTCAAAATTCACTAGCAGAGTATTAGGCTGAAGGCACCATCTGTGCAGGCTTTACTAGCAGCTGTTAATGCATCAAATTCGAAAGCTTTTATAAGATTCAAGGTGCTAGTGTGTAGTGTCAGTCAGGAAGTATTGGGCTGCTAAGGTCACGGCCTTGATCCCTTCAGGCAAAACAGGCCTGCTTCAAGGGTCATGTGTCCCTGATCAGATCAGTGAATAAAGTCAGGACTCAGAAAGGGACACTTGACAGCTTGACTGCCTGAAGGGAGCCTTGACTCTCTGACTCCCTTTTCCTGTGCTTCCTCAGCTGTGCAGTCAAAGACAGTCCCCATTTGGTATGTTCCCAGAACAGAGCTGTCTTTAAATTAAAAAAAAGGAAAAAAAATGCATACCTTTATACCAAACAGGCAAAAATGCAGCACTGAACCTTTTCAAAGTAACAATTTCACTACAGGCAAAAAAAAACCCATATATTCATACAATGTAATTTATCCTGGCAATGGTTACAACAGGTATTAAAGATAGCAAGCTCTCAAACACACTGTATATTTACTTTCATGTAAAGCAAACAGTCTCCAATGAAGTGCTGGAGCCTAATACTGTGGAACTACATAGCTCTGTACTGTATACACCATCTGTTGGGCTGAAAGATGCCCCTACCCTCTTAACACCCACAAAACAGACAGTACTCAACAAATGTTTAACGTAGCTTACATCCAGTGTCTGACAACATTACTGGAACAAAGTGTTTTGAGACAGAAAATAACCATCGATTTGGGCTGCTGGGGGGAGAATACTAATTAATTTGATTCTGCCAATTGCTTCCAAAGCACTCACTTGGAGATACCCTCCACCCAACTGGCTGATTTTGTACCTCGATTTGGCTGTCCCAAGGCTTGCCACATTCCCCCAGGAGGATCGGCTTACGGTCTATACAGGGAGACGAGCCTGAAGCATTATGGCCGTTTTGGTCTTACTAGTTGGGTTGAGCAGCAGTGTGAGTGAGCAAGTGTGCAAAAAGGAATCAAAAGAAATGCTAAACGAGTGGCAGATGGTGGAGGATACATAGTAGTCGTGGTTGAATGTAAGGGTGACACAACCAAAGCTAAAAGTGAACCGAGGTAAAAGACAAATATGTTGTTGGAAGGTGGCTGGAATACATGACAGAGAGACAGAAAATAGTTGAGCCAGTGAAAAAGAAAAATAATCCGCCTTGTACGGAGTGTCTCACATTTTTACAGGACTGAAAAAAAACACTGCTGACTTAAGTATCTGCTGTGCCCCAGTAGAAAAGCTGTCAAAAACATTGTACTCTTTAGTATGCTTTAGACAGTATGTCACAGACGGGACATACCTAAACTTGTGTTCACAGCAGTGAGCTGTGCACCAGTGAGCTTCTGTGTCACTCAACCATGTTGCTAGTTTCTGTGGAGGATGAGCCACTATTACATGATATAGCAAAGCAATGAGCAAGCTGCCAAAGAACATGACAGCTAGTGAGGGTGTGTGTAGGACTGGAGTGTGACAATGGCATTAATTACTAACAATGGACCACATCGTAGGCTCGGGAGATTAGCTTGTTGAAACAACATGTCACCCACGGTTTCATGATTCAGTTTTCAATGAGTTTACGGCTAAAATCGGCGTTATGGGAAGCTCCTGCTACTTTCTTTGCAGTCATCATTGCACAAGCATGAAAACATATGTTCACATGAATGGGCATGCACAACAATGACAGCTGACTAGTGCAACCACAGCCTACTGAGAAAAGAGATCTCTCTGCATGTAATCAATAAGGCAAAACTGTTTTAAAAGCATCAGGTTGTTGACAATCAAAAGATACAACACGAGTTCACGAGCCTCTACTCCTAATGGTCCGATAGGGAGCAGGATGGCATTTAAGCCTAAATGATTGGTCATCATAATGTATAGCTCCCTGGCGGTGTTTGGACAGGCACAAAATCAATCGCAGCCATGGGAGACACTAACCTCTCCACAATCTGGCTAACGGAGACACACTGTGCGCTCCAATTGATGAGGTATCAGTTTGCACTATGATCGCTCTCACTTTGGCCTGGCAACTGTGGAGGCCAGCTCCAAGCTTATGATTGTCTATTCCACACTGTGTTGTTGGCAAGCTGCAGCCAATTATGTACATGTTCTAGTGTAAATTAACTTTAAATAAGATTAATCAACCGTGGAATTATTAGCAGAACATTGCAGGGGGAAATTAACTAGTAAGAGCCTGCGGCCAGTAATGACATTTCACCTGGTGCTCCCTCTTTAAGTTGCCCTTGGAGCCTAATTTGATGGACAAAACATCAAGTGCGGGGTAACTGTATGTCTACTCCCGACCTCCGTACACACACACACACACACACACACACACACCTCAGTCACGACTCTGAGCAGCCCGTCCTCCTCCCTCTCCTCTCCACGTGGGCCAGAGTGACTGAGTGTCCTGCCATCACCAGCTCTGGGGAAAACTTAACCCTCTCTCCCTGACTGTCTCCATGACACACTTTTAGTGATCCACATGCAGGTCTTAGCCCCAGACCAAAATAAAAGAACTTGATGGTAAATTCATGCAAAATTCACCAATCACAGGCTTGATGACTTAAGTACAATTTTAAATCAAGTCGAGATTTCAAAAAAATCTGGCAAAAAGTAATAAATAACAAGTAAGTGGATGAGAAGCATGTCAGCCAACAGACACTGTCATGTCTTGTCACACAAATGTCAGTCTCGCAACACATCATCCTGTCAGGTCAATTATAGAACAAGCCGACATCTAATGAAAGACTTTTTTCTCCTGTGACAGAGCAGGATAAGCAGACACCAAATTCACCACAAGCTCACAGTGTGTGGAGTAAGATGGTTAATTTTCAGCCAGGTGGTCTATAATTAACGTGTGTGAATGAGTGTAAATAAACCTTGGGGCCTCGACTCACCTCCAGCTGTATTTGTATAGCTGGAGTTTCTCTGTCGTCCACGCACTGATACTTTAGCTAATGACACCTGAAAGAAAGGAAAAGTCTCCCTCTGGGGTTGTCATTTCACGCACCAGGATTAACACTGAATGAACAGAGGAAAAGGAACGTATACTTACTTACCCACCCGTAATTAACGTTTTCTTTAGTTAAGCTAATTATTGTTCATTTGGTTAATTGAGCTGAGAAATGAAAAACAAATCTTGCCTTTAAAACACTTAATGCACAACCTGAGTATTTGTTTGGCGTCAGAATATAAATAAATGTATGTTTATTTTATGTATGTTTTTATGTCCTAAAAACCTAAAATTACATTAATCAGCAATTGTTCTGTTTTTTTACCGCACTGTTACTCAAGACTTTAATAAAATATTGATTAGTGCGTTAATTAAAAAACACTGGGTTATAACATGATCTTTCTGTCTTCTGCCAATAGGATCTGTCCAGCAGTAGATTTATTTCTCGAGTAAATAAAAACAGCAGGAAGTGGGGTTAACCCTACGCTGCATTCTTTCATTGTACAGTAAACAACTGGCAAGCTGGTGCACATGACATCAAATCATGTCACTAAGGCTTAAGACAGTTATTGTGTGACTGCGCTGTCCTGACTTCATGTTGATCCCAGTGCCTACGCTTCAGTTGCTGGTCAAACCAAACTCTCGCCAAAATAAACCTTGAGGAAAGTGTAGCGCTACACCCTGAAGACAGCTCTGAATTCTGTGAGATACCTTGTTTAGTTGTGTTGACTGATGCGTCAAAACAGTAATAATTAGTAGCACTGAGAAAGCTGCTCACTGACTGTTATTCTAACGATTCAACCCGAAAGGTGCGTAGGTCATGTTGCCGGTGTGCTAAGAAAATAAGCATCATCACAGCTTATTCCCTCACTCGGGCTGTGTATCGCAATGCAGGGGTTACGATTCGATATATTGCAATATATTGTAATACTTTAAATAAGGCGATAGCTAATTTTAGAAAAACTGTCATAGTATAAATATTATACCATCATATGCAGTAAGAGTTTTAAAGAAATATTCTGATTGCATGAAAAAGACTATTTTGATTAAATACAATGCAAAACAAACCACTGGCTGCCATGAGTCTTAAAACTAAAAATATATGCTATATTTGAGAATCAATAAAGTATGACAAACTTTAATACTGTGATATTTGATTTCTTCTATATTTTCTTACACCTCTATCCCTCACAGTCAGGGCTTGACTCTACATCAAACCTGCTGTTGGGTATGCTTGTTGTATAAATTGTACAGATTTTGCAATATATTGCCTGCATTTTTTGCACGTTTCCTCACACCTACCCCTACGTTCCTGGAGATGAAAAAAAATAAAAATAAACAGAACATATTCAAAAGCTCTTCATAGGAACTTGATGTTCATTTGTGGGTGTCAACAGGCACCATTGCCTACATAATAAGATAAAAGACGTAGTCTCAATTGGTTACCACAAGATACTGAATATTGATACTGTTTCCATGTCATTCCTCCCTGTACATGCAATAAGGCAACAAGCTGACAGAGGCGTTACAACATTCGTCCCCTTGTAGCTCTGCTTAATAATCTACTATTTACAGGCAACCTGCAGATGACTTTACACATTTTAACCATATTTAAATGACTAACTGTCTCAATGACTGGCACAACACAGGAGTGTGTGTCTTTGTTACTCAGCAGCACGCAGGGACTTGTCCATATCCATGAAGGCAAGTCTCCCATTTGGTATGCAGGTATGTTTTCATTCCTTCCTGTCAGAGTCAAGTACTGCAGGAAAAGTGAGGGCAAAATACTGCTTGTTCACACACAGGTTTGTCCTACGTAATAACGTTACTGTGGAGATCTATACTTCTCAGGCATAAAACATTACTCATAGTTGCTAGAGGGGTTTCTCATTTCGCAAATGGTTTGAGGTGGTGTGTGTGCATACCTGTGGTCTGGGGTTACATAAATATTCACCCGATTCAAAATGTAAACAGGCTGCAATTATTTTGCCAGTCAAACAGCTGGAGTTGTAAAGATTCATTAAAACATTAAAATTTATGGCACAAGAAATTCACTCTGTAAACTTTGGCCCTCGAAACACTAGAAATCTATCCGACCACCTGTAACAGCAACAAAGTGCTTCCACTGGCTACTTTCCAAGGCTGCAGGTAGTTCAGTTCACCAGACTTTAAGGGCCAACACCGATATGTCTCCTACGAAACTTCACTTAATTCAGTGAAATATCAGACTATGTGAAGTCTGTCTAAAATCTTCATGCCCACTTGCTCATCCACAGCTCCTCTCAGCCACTTTCATTAGCTTTCACTCACTCCTACACACACACCCTCCCCTGACAAGTTGAAATTGCAACACTACATTATCCATAAAGTTAAGATGGCGTGTGGGGTTTGGAAGTGTGACATGACCACTGTTTGGATAAATTTTACTCCATGTGTTGGGGATTAATGACATCAAGACTTTTTTACTTTTAAAAAGTTTTTTTTTTCTTCTTGCACAATAATAATAATAATAAATTCAGCTTTTTCATTTACCTTACAGAAGAATGACAGCCTTAATTATTTCCCTGTTTGCTGTAGGTGTAGTTGTAGGTTTAAAAAGAGACTACTAAAATCAGATCACACAAAAACACACACAGACACAACACCGGAATCAAATCTTCATCCACCGAGTTGTTAATCAAATTGAGTTTCTGTTAAGCCAGTGATTCACAGCCCTTAAGAAAGCATTTGCTCAAAATTTTTGCTAATCAGCATTTGGCAACAATTCCATGACAGATGGCCTCCTATAACTGAATTCATTAAAAAAAAAAAATCTTTCTTTATTAACTAAAAGTCCACATTGTTGTTACTAATGTGCAAGCATGCGTATATATGTAGATAAATGCATTGTGAATCTACCCCCACAGAATCCCATTTCTTTGCTGCACATTGATGCTTGGTCCTGCGAGTGGGAGCTCAGGTGAGAAAGCACATTTACTACTCTGCTGACTTCTAATATAACCCTGCAAACCAGTTGCTCTCAGTTCACTAGGTTAGCCTCCCCTCCCCCACGCTCACTGTTCTGGGTGCCCAAAGTGTAGCTACATGTGTTGTAAACAGAGTATTGATTGATTAGTGACAATGCTGAGACCAGCTCCAGAGAGAGATCCAATGACACATGACTGCTGTCTCTGCTCCAAATGGCTTTTGTTCATCACCACCGCCACAGATTATTTTTCACCACACAAGAACTCTGTGAGTTGGTATCTGCCAGTCATGAAATGG
>OMLM01005938.1:101644-121008 GCA_900302695.1 Helostoma temminkii | reverse complement strand
CTTCACACACACACACACACACACACACACACACACACACACACACACACACACACACACACACACACACACACAGCCTCTTTCCTCAAACTCTGAAATGCACAGAAATACATCATTAAGGAAAAACTGTCTAAAACTGTCTGCACAAAAACTGTAATAAATACTCACACCAAACATGTGGTTTTGATGCATTTATTTATTTTTTTGTTTATTGATTCTATTTATTTAGTTTGGTGATGCAGAGCAGACATACAACAGTGTGTGGGTTTGTTAGTGATATTTTTGTGTGATACAAGACGTTTCCTGTTTCCGAGTTTACTTGTTTGCTTATTTAATTTCTGGGTTTAAAGGGTCTTATGTCCCAGTAGACAGGGGAGTAAATTAGAGTCTTCTGGATACTTATGTTATAGTGTCGCGGATTGAGGTGCTCTTTAGAATAATAATGGATTCCGATCACAAACAAGCCTTTTAATATGTTTCACTTTAATCTAAATTCTTTAACCATATGAAAGGCATGCAACAGCAGTTTCACTGTAAATAAGCTAATACATTGAGTCTTTGCTAAGGAAAGTTAAGAGGTAACTTTTTCCAACATCTGTCTTACAAAACTGCTGTAGAATATATGAAAGCTTCCCCTTTTCGTTGACTGCAACCTCATAGACACCTGACTGCAGCAGAAATGACACCCCTCATGTGAAACGTTAACACGAGATTTTGATATGAAAAGAAGCCATGTGCATGCAACTAAATAAGGAACCTGGTACGATGACAAGGATTTATAAGAAAAACCAACCTAAGATGGATTTTGTTTAAAAATAGACTTTGGATTCTGTTCATCACTAAACCTAATTTAAATTTTTCCAAACTGTATCTCGGGATACACATTAATTGATTGACACCACGCAAAATATCACCCTGGTTACTTATTCCTTCTGATGAAGGCTCAGATATAACCGAGGCTCAGCTGCACTGACACTTCTGATTAATAAAAGTTACATATAATGATAATACAGTGGTCACACTACGGCTGCCATTTGCATTTGCACTTCTGAATAGTGATGACAGGGTCTGGGTGTCTAAAACTATTACTGAATTTGTGAGAACAAAAACAGCATCATAGGGATGTTATATAACTTTTCTCTCATTTACATTGTTATACAGTATGATGTGTTGTGAAATGTTTCTATTCAAAGATTTAATTAATTGCCCTTGCATCACATCAGAGAGAGAGAGAGAGAGAGAGAGAGATGAAGAATAAAAATGAGGTGACTGAACAACAGCAAATAAAGGGAAAGAAGAAAAAAAAAGAAACATTATAAAATGATGAGATGACACTGAAGACAGAAGGTAAGGTTTGGACAAGATAAAATATATTAGACATAAGAGTTGAGAGCATAAGAAAAAAAATGGAGTTAAAACCAAACAAGACCAGCAGGAGATAAGGGCAATAGTGGTGTAAATCCACACAAGAGAGAAAGAGAGTGAGCGCTCTGAAGATTGGAGAATGTAAAACAGCAAAAGGCAGAGAAAACAGTGTGTCCGGAAAGCTGCAGGACAGACATGAAAAAAAGAAAGGGAGCATGGGAAAGAAGCAAAGGATTGCTGAGAGAAAAGTAGATGTGTTTGAGAGAGCTTTATGTAACGCTTGGATCATAGAATCATGAATGACCCCCTGCCGTGGATCACTCTTTGAGGGTGCGTCCCCTGCACACACACAGATACAAATGAAAACAGATTTTAGACAAACAAACACAAATACGTAGAATGAAACGCATTCATACAAAGGTATACATCTCTTCTTTGTGCAATTTGGTCAAAAACACACACAAACTGAACAACAACAAATCCTATCCAAGCTCTCATACTGATCTTATGTTTTTTTTCCTCCCCTCACGCATAGCTTCCTTCTCTCCCTTCCTTCCCTTTCACTTTTCTCCCCTCTCTATTGCCGCTCACATAAATATAAGGTGACAGTCCGTAGCCAGAGAGAGATAGATCAGCACAGAAGGAGAGGGGAAAATAGATAGAAGACCAAAGGGTGAGCAACCTTTTGACAAGTGGAAAGGGAGTGGGATAAAAAGTAAAGATGAGGGAGATATGCACTATACGGAGGTCAGTATTGGAAATGCTAATTTTAATCTATAGTTTCAGTTTCATTTCCCATGTGTGGGTTTTAATTTAGTATTTATACTAAAGAATGCCTAACATGCAAAATGTTTGTGAATTATACTAGATATATTGTTTGGAACTAAGGAGCCAATTAGTGAAAAACAGTGATTAGCCAAGGTTCACAACTATGGACGGGGGTGTCCAGATATATGTAGATATAAACTTTTAACTTTCCACCCTAAAACTTTGGACTCTTTTGTTATATGATGTATTTTTCATATTATAAGAAAAACTGACCAACTGTAGATGAGGTTATGTGGGGTGATGTGTAGATAATTCCACAGCTGCTATAATGGACTTTATTTTACAAAACTTTTAACAATATTACAGAGAAATGGCCAAGGCAGAGATACCAATTTCTTCACTGACAATGTGGCTGCAAACTATCTCTTGCTCTCTGAATAAGACGCTCATTGTTTTCTGAATTGGAAAAGTGCTAAGTGTAATGTACAACATTTCTGAGGGTTGTGTAGAGGCTTTCTGGCCAACCCAGGAAAGCAGTAACCAAAGTAGAAGAAGATGAAGCAAGTCAAGGATAAGTGGGTGTAGAGAAAACTCTGATGTTTTGCCAGGTACACTGCCTCATCGCCATGCTGCTACTAGCATGGCAATGTACTCATGCAACAGATAAATTATCCAACTGCAGACTGAATGACCAGTAATATTAGAGAGTAAGGAAAACGATGGCCAGGATGGCTGATGTTATCGCAGGATAAAAAAAAAAAGAGATGCTCCTCATGGGAAATCTGATGGCTGATGCCTCTGAGATCATGGCCTGTTACATTTTTGAGAATAATTAGGATATGTGATTTCCTGACAGGCTGCATGGTCTGTAACAGCATCCTGCAGCTGTGCAATGTTGCAAAGTTTTGAGGATTTTCAGAAAGACTTGAAGTTAAGTAAGTTCAGAAAGTTCACAGTCCACCCTAAACACAAGTTTAGTGTGAAGATATTAGTATGCAACAGATAAGGTTATGTAATATTAAACAATAATATGATGCGACAAGTCATTTAAAAATTTGAAATATTGAACGCAGCAAACATAAGAGACCTCTTTAAAAAAACTGTGTTTTATGTTCTGGTCTCTAATTGCACAGTTGTCTGAAAATAACAATAGTGCTCGTCTTATTTAAACCCAACAAATTATTTCTGTGTGATCCCCTAAGAAAACTATAAATAAATAAATATAAAGCAACAAGGCAAAGTGGGATGAAGGTAAAAAGTGCACAGTAAATAAGGGGCTTATAGTATGTGCAAAGTATTGTTGCTTTAAACCTCTCAAATCCTCTTATCAGACACACACAGAGGACAAAACTACTTTCTATGATGTACAAACAACAGCTTGTGAGGTTAAAAACAGCTATACAACACTGTATACGCTGTCATCGCTGTGAAGTTGGTGAACATTCTTTATCTTGTTCTAGGCTTGCTCGAGATATTTCAGTGCATTTATATTCAGCTTATTTTACTGCAGGGTCAAATGCTTTCATAAGAGTCTTATGATTTGATCTTTAAAAAGTAATGTGAAACGTAAACTCTAAAATGTATCACCCAGTAATGATAATATAGGAGGCAAGTAACTTTCATTGATTACAAATTATCATATTCTATGAACAACAACAATTCACTTTGTTTAAATGTCTGCAAATGTTGCAGTTTGGGAGAGAAATTAAAAAACGACAGAAACAAAAATATGCATCACTATAACGATCATTGTAACGTCACCCTAAACAAACTATTTTCACCCACCATTAAACACATTTAACACAGCTGCCAGGTTTCCTTAGTTGTGCTGCTATTACTTCTCCGTCATTAAAATGAAAGTTCTTATAATTCAGTTGGTTTAAGCACATTTGAGTCCATGTTATTTCAGGAATTCAAAGATTTTCTACATTGCTCATTATCTGGATGTGATGACAGTAAACAAAATTATGTGGTCCCATTTCAAGGTGTCTGAACCATAATTACATTTTTAATAAACTCCATGGCATGCATGCTATGACTATGTGTGTGTTTGTGTGTGTGTGTGTGTTTCTCTGCTTTACCTAAATGCTAATTTGTGGCCACACAGACAGAGCAACACCCTGACATACTGTATATACACACACACACGGACGGCCAGATGCTACATGGACCGTACCTGGTGAACTCCAAGGCTTCAAGACATTGAAGCTTCTAATGGCCAACATTAATCACATGCTACTAAATCACTTTAGAGTAAGAGAGGGAGGAGGGAAGAGGAAAGGAAATAAAATGCATAACGTGAAAGGAGATTGAGGTAAAGGGAGAGTGAAAATAAATGTAAAAAGATGCAAACAGTAAGTCAAAAACAGAAAGAATCGTTAGGGGGTTTGTTAGGAGGTTCAGTTGTGAATACAGTATGACTGAATGTAAAAATCACACACACCACTGCTTTATTTTATTCCCTCTGCTCTTGTACTGGCATGTTTGTGATGTCAGCAGCCCTGATGATGTATTGTAATATTTGTAGCCTTTAACAAGATGTGATAACCCAGTTCTGGTTTCCTTTATCAGAGTGGGTGATATTGCTTTAAAAAGCTATTCCAGGGTATTTTTGCAAAAACATCATTCAACAATGTCATACATTTTTGGAAGCCTGATACTGTTTAGGCCTAGTAGTTAGCAGATAATGTAGTTACATTTTACCCTAGTCTAATCCTTTGGAATTATCCATCCACCCATTAACGCTTCTGCTTGCTTATCTGGAGTTGTAATGTCAGTAGGTTCAGCAAGGTAGTCGAGACGTGCCTCTACTCAGCAATGTTCAATGTTCTCAAGCTCCTGTTGGGGAATCCCACAACATTCCCAAGTTAAATGAGATATGCAATCAGCATGTTCTGGATTTACAATGTGGTCTCCTACCGGTTGGACATGACAACCTTGGAAAGTACCCAGAAGGCATCTGAAATTCCTCAAACCACCTCAACCTTTCTATGTGAAGACACGTTTAGCTCTACTTCCAGCTCCGTCGAGATGTCCGCACTTCTCACTCTATCTCTACTGTCCAGCAACCCTGGATGAGGACTGTAACATATACTGACTTTAAATCTGCTCCCTCTTCATGACAATGTTTCGATACAATGTCTGCATTGCTGCTAATGATGCACCAATCAATCTGTCAATCTTTGGATCAATCTGTTCACCCTCATTCACGAGTAAGGTCCTGAAATAATTAAACTCCTTCACTTGGAGTGGCAACTCAAACCCAACCTTGACTTACTCCTGAACCTGGTAGAAAACCGTGTCAGACTCCAGCCTCTTTCCATTCAACTGCAAACCATCCCAATGAATGCTAAAGGTCATGCTGTGATTCTGATGTTCCCAGGTCAACTGGTGCATCAGGTTCATGATTTGATTATGTTCCACTGCACCAACATACTTTCTTTCTTTTAAACCTCCAATTATTCAACACAGCAAAATGTACTCACTATTCTGATTTAGTCACTGTAATTACAGTCATTCAGTCACATATCACAGTAATTTTAAGATTTAATAATGAACCATATTATATTGAACAGAACAAAACATATACTGTATTCAAGGGTGTGAGACTCTCTCTTTTTCCTGCCTCCAGCTTGTGGTTGACTGTTTGTGTGGCGAGACCAAAGGCAGCACCCATATCATTAGTTGTGCAGATGTACGAACACATCCCATTTATAAACAGTCAACAACACTAAGGAAAAACACTTTGGCCTTGAAAGAGAACCAAAACCCAAAAAGTACACATCAACAAGGCTGTCATCACGACTGTATGTGTGTTCAATCTATGTGTGTGCGCACTTGTGTGTGTTTGTGTCTTTGTGTGTCATCATATAACCACTGAGTGAAGGGTAAATGACTGGTTTTGATAATGTCTGGGGAAATTCCTGAGCCAGATTATATACAGATCAATTTTCATGTGGTTTAGGGTTAGTCTGATGCTGCTATGCATTTATTACTGCATGTGCCTGACAACACACACACGTATGCACATACTGTAACCACAATATATCAACATAGATTCAAAACTAAATACAGTAAATTGATTTCTCTGATCATGACAATCACTGAAATATTTTGTTGTCACTGTTATCTGCCTGACATCATTCTCGAAAGAATATCAATAAGCTAAGTGAACATAATTATTAAAACTGCCCTTGTAAAGCTTTGGGTTGTTGATATTCAATTATACATTGACACATACTGTATAACAAAAAAAATGTTGGCAGTCCTGTACTGTACATTTTGCATTAGCACTTTACGCATTTACCCAAAGCTCTCACCGGATACAAGGTGATTTATAATGGGTGTAGCATTAATGCCAGGGAGGTAAATATTTCCTTTTAAGACAAAAGCAAGGTCAGTGAGAAATGGATGATAGGGAAGAACAATGTAAAATGATTCTTCAAGAACTAAATTTTGTATTCAAAAGGGAATATGGAAACTGACTGGAACTGGAGGAATGTTTCTCTGCAGGAGAGCAGAACACGAGAGGATGTGGAGCAATGACAACATCGGTACTAAAAGGGGGATACAAGTGCAGACAGGCTGCACAACTAAGTTTTGATGCATTACACTGGTGCAACTCAGACAACTTGTACATTAACATCACCCGTGGCTTTGAATTTAAAACTAGAATGTCAGTGGCAATCGGTGGAGGAAAGTAGAGAAGGTTGACAATATGGCAAAACTTTGGAAAGTCAAATATGGGGTGCAATCAGCTAGATACATGGACAGTCAACATTGCTGTGCGTGTGGCCAAGTAGCCAACCGCAGTAAAAAATAATTTAAATAAAAAGGTCCAATACATATTTAAAGTTTTAATATTCATGGGCAAGGTGCTATTGTACATGCTCTAAGCTCAATTGTATACGTGGTGTACCTTGAGCAAAATTTGGGGGGAAATTATACAATACACAATATACAATATGATGGTCACTGTGTCAGATTGGACAGTTTTAATCTAGCTTTGATGCAGCAGAGAAATATGACAGATTTAAATTAGAAATCCATGTACAGCAGGTCTACTAATCAGAATGTTTAAAGGGAAATATGATCACACCGAACAGCGGCTATGTTATGATGAAGGAAGTCTGAAAAGCCATTATACTAAACAACAAATGAATAATGACATCCTGCATCACAGCACCCCACTGCCTTCTGCCTATGACACCAGTATGTAATTGAATAAATTATGTCCCATTTACCCATGAGACCATTAATCCCATTTTAATAGCCCAGCTTTGCTGGATTCACTTTCAGTAGCCCATAATACTTTCCACCTCTACGGCCAGGAGGGTAATTAATGTTGTATGAAAGCTTGTTTCTCACGTGTTTCAAAAGGTGTACACATCGCCCTTGACCTTGCTACTGTACATTCTGCATAGAATTTTATAACAGGCATCTGCTCACTTTACTATATCTAAAGGATATCCAAAGATATGACACGCTGCTTTCAGGTACTAACCTCAAATGAAAAATTAGATTTTATTTCCTAACTGCAATGGATGGCAGACACTGTCTTTCAGGAAATGTGTCTGGACCTTGAAATAATAAAATTCTGTAATGACCTAACTAATAAGCTCTAATACCTTTCCTAAAAGGGCATTTGATGCTAGCAATGTTAGGTATTAGCCTGTCATTAACCTGGAGGTCACAGGATCTGGACAGTGAGGACAGAGCAGAAGTGTTCTGCACATGGGAGGGTTTCATGTGCAGGACTTGCTTAAGACTTGACACTGGTGAATGCATTTTCTTAGCTACAGTTACAATACTGTAACTACTTAGTAAATAAGTTTGCACTTTAATAAATCATCTTGTATAATTTGTGCATCTTAAGATAAAACTATCCAACAGTATATAATGCACTTAAAATTAGCTGCACCTTGTCTTTATCTACATAAAAAACATAAAAATTCTCAGATGTGTTCATCTTCAAAGAAGTATCACATTTCAAAGCTGACACCTTTCTTTTAGTATCAAACGAATGTCACACCCACCTGTAATTAGCTGTAATGTCTGACTCTCAGAGACACACTGATGTATGTTTGTACACAGTGAGGTTGGCTTTGAATTAATTAGTCATATGTGTGCAGGTGTTTATACTAAATCATTTTTATATATCTGCATGTACTATTTGCTCATGCAACTCAAATACAGTTTGTGTCAACTCTCAGTTTTGGATGTGTACTATAAGAGTGAATGAGTGTATGTATCCCAGGGAGTGTTTTGCATCTAATTGCTGTATCCTTTAATAATTTACATTCCCTACTCTCTGATGCCCATCATTAAGAAATGAGGGAATTACCCTCAGCTACAGAAGTGTGTGCATTTGGGTGCTTGTTTGTGTGCTTGTTATTTGGTGTATGCATAATGTCCTAGGGCAAAGACATGTTTCAATGTGTGCATATAACTAGGAATGTTTGTGCACATACAGTATTGTATGTGTGTGTGTGTGTGTGTGTGTGTGTGTGTGTGTATTCGCCTGAGCATATCACAAAATGCTTCTCTGTGTACTTGTAAATGTGTGTGGACATGCATAGCGTTGGTGTGTGTGTGTGTTCTTCAAACCTCTTCTGACCATTACGGTAAGTGTACATTATTCATTGTGGCCTTCCAAGATCATTATCAACAGAGTGCAAAGAAGGAAATGAAAGCCTTGTTGAAGAATGGAAGCATGTTTTGTCCTGTTAGATAAATTGTACAACATTTCACCTTTTGTCATTAAATCCAGATTAATCATACAAACCCTAATCTTTCTAATATCCTTCTTAAATTTAACCGCAGGAGGCTTTATGGCAACAAGAATATGCACAAACCCAGGCTAAAGTTTCCCAGGCAACAGCCCATTTGCCTTCACTAACTTCTTTTTTTACCTCCTGTGTTCCGTTTCTTTTTTCTGTTTGTTGGTAGTGAAATTACCAAATTTTACCCAATTCAAGTACACGCTGATGACTGACACCTGACTGTCTGATGACTGTTTTACGTTATTTAAATTTTGTTTTGCAGCTTAATTGAAGATACAACATACTGTATCATGTCTGAAATTATACTCACATGAAAAATCATTACCAAGCTCTGCAACTGCAAATAAAGACCTGACTTTACTTGCATTCCGCCGATAGCCAGTTTGGCATATTTGGCATTTGTGTTAAATGTGTTGATCTTGTCTTGAATGTAAATGTCTGCATTACTCACTAATGCTGTACCTGGACCTCATTAGAGTGGCTAATGAGGGCTGCTAGCATCAGTGTGTGCACACTCTAGCCTCTATTCTCTTCTAGTGAATGAAAACATACACAATTTGCTTCTTCTGTTTTAGTACAGTAAACAGCTCTCGTGGAAATGGATAACACTTTATTTGATGAGTAACTGCTGATAATTTCCAAGACATTTCCTGGAAATTACTCTGCAATTTGCTACTATTTATGGGGTAATGGAGACTGTGGTTAATTCGTACTCTTCCAGTACAAAAATAAATAAATAAATAATCAAGTGTAGGTAAACACATCCCATAAGTAAAACAATGTTAATATAATTTTGTAAACCTGCTAGGAAATCATTAGGAAACCGTTTCAATTACAAGTCATAAAATAAATGACTGTTGCATAACAGATAACACTCAACTGTTATCTTCGCAGTATTTTTCACAGTGGTTAGCGAATCAAGTCAGTTTCTGACACATGAACACAAAAACATACTTGTGTCAAGTAATGTTTCTTGTCAAAAAGAATGTTTGTGATAGATTTTTGCCTTAATATAAGAAAAATGAAAAAAAAATACAGCAATAGTCTTGAGTCCTTCTCTTGTAATCATTCTATAATGAGTTGCACGCTCAGTACACCAGTGCAATGTTATTAATTTTGTCTTCATTTCCCAGAAGCATTTTCATACTGTCAGCTATCTCTCTTTTCATTGTAAGTCAAGACTATAAAATACCATTGGAATACTCTGCCTAAAGCAATAGTGAATTAGGCTAATTATTTCTTAATAAGCTTTAGATAGATAATAGCACAAGGCAAGTTTTTCAATTTAATGCTTCAGCTAAAAAAAAAACCAAAAAAAAAACAAAAACATATAGTACACCATGATTCAGACTATGAGACAAGTGAAGAGGGGACACCAAGCGGAAGGGAGTGAAGGAAGACGGTTTAAAGCTGCTGCATGTAAGGTAAAAGAATATGAGAAAAGCCATGAAGACATGCAGTACATGTACATGAAGAGACTGGGGCAAAAGATTTGTGTTTCAAACCTAATCCTAAATACTGAATGCCCATGTTGTAATTTACAAATGATCACACTGATATTTATGTTATTACACAGAGTAAACATCTGCTGCCATCATTGCATTTGTTGTCACAGATGCAACTTAGGCGTGGACATGCTGAGTAAGGATTTTCTATCCAGCAACACCCCATTAGTATAGACTTTCAATCTTGTGTTTGTTTAATGTACCATATAGCAGCGGGAAGCATATTTCATCCAAAACAATGCCAACAACAGTCGGCTGCTATTCTCTTATTAATTCCATTGTCAGAAATTATGACGTCTATTAGAAAAATAACATAATTAAACAAAATAATTTGCTACTCAGATGGGATTAAATTGTAGAAGATATAAGAAACATAACACTAAATTGCAAAAATGTACAGAAAGGACACTGAGAGAACGGGGAATGAGTAAACAGAGACAAGACTGGAGGCATTATAAAAAAGGAGAGTTAAACAAAGAGGGAGAAGACAGACAGTAAGCAGAAGGATGACGAAACAGAAATGAGAAAAGCAGCCTGAGCATGGAGATGCAGGCAGACTCAGCAGACTGTGGTATTGCTTTGATGATTTCATCTTTCTCTATGATTAGCACACAGAAACTTTCCCACCAGAGATACCGAAAGAGACCTGAAATTATTTATTCTTCAGAGATCAGATTTAATCTCACTCTCCCACACACCTACAGACCCGTGTGTGCACAAGTGCATAGGAAAAAGTTGTTGTATGCTTTTAAACATATATACGTAAATTAATTATTACTTTGTTAAGGAGTCTTTTGAACATTTACAAAAAAAATGGTGGTGAAGTAACAAATGACACCTGCTTTCAACAGGCCTTACAAATGTGTACAGTAATACATTCAGAGCAGTGAAATAGCAGATCATTTCATGGTGGGTGCATGCAAACTTAGGTAACCCCAGCTTAATAGAGTGAGTCTGCATCAGAACTAGCAAACACTCACACAAATTACATCCGTCAAAGTAGCGCATCAGCATTAAATTATTTATTTGTCTTAATACTGGGAGTGTTAATATGCGAATGTGTTCAAGAAGTATGTAATGTAGCAACCTTGTTGAAGACTGAATTCATTTTAAAGTTGAAACAAACGCACAAATAGAAAATGAATTCTCCACGTACTACCTAATTTGTCGAAATCAGTTAGGAGTTCCTGTGTGTGAATGTTTCTCATCCTGCACCTCCAGCAAGCTGATGCATAGATTCACTCTGACAGTCAATCCAAGACTGATTGCACACTATTGATGAGTGATATAGACCCGGAAGACATTTTTCATACACACTCTCAAAATTTCGACTGACAGATTACTTGTAATGTAACACATAACATTATATTATTGTGTGTTTACGAGTACACTGTTTGTAGACTATTTACATTATACACATCAAACATTAACTTATTATTCCTCATTCCTGTGATATTAGTGCCAATGCACTACGGCTTTGTTGCTGCTCAACATGAATTATATTGTGTGGAATTTTAGCCATAGAAATGTAAATAATGAATACACCAATGCATCAGTGAAAAAATATACAGTGAATCAAACCACGTCAAGGCTCACTGAAAGTTTCTCATATTCAAAACAAAGAGCGAAACAACCAGGATGTTTTTTTCCCCATGAAAGGTTGAGTCAATCAAAACTATAAAGTTATCATCTCACTGCGCCGTGGTATTTGATTGGATTCTGTGCTACCTGCCCTCCCAACCACTTGAAAGCTAACAAAGCAAACTTAGGCAGATGGGATGAACAAAATATAAACACACCAAAAAGATGAATGACATTAGCTGCTGGAACATCGAAAGCCCTTAAAAAAATTAAATAAATAAATAATCTGGAGTCTGGAGTTGAAAGGGGAACACAGCAGAGTGAAAGGAATGATGGAAAAAAGGAAGAGGCAGTGTACATACACACACTTTCATTATATGTACAACTGAAAATGTGCCAAAAACAGCTGGGTTCACACTTCCCTAAACTGTGACATAGATCATTAGGCTTGTTATGAGTGTGCTTTAAGTGTGTGTCTACGTGACTGTCTGTAAGTGCGTGTGCATGCTTGCCGTTTGAAGTGAAGCCTAGACAAATAACTTGCAAGTTTGAGCTTTTATACCCAAACACACAACACATGCACGCAACACCAATGCAGCCCATATTTGTGTCCATCCAAGACCAACATCTATGTGTTTAAAGATGTTAAGAGCGGCCCATTTGACACAGGAGCTATGTTTGTGTGAGACTCCTTTCATCCGCCCACCGCAACATGTGTGCGTCTTTATGTGACTGTGCGTGTCTGTCGGTGTGTTTGTGTATCAGAACATCCAGGAGGCAGTGTTTGTTTATCCTAAACACTAGCAGACTTTCTACTTTCCATATTCCTTTCTCCCAAACTTTCGTTCATATCTTGCACCAACATTCTACCCTTTTGTACCATTGAACCATTTTTGGTTTAGAAATTTCTGAACCAAGTGATTGTTTTATTTAAATTTTAGTGTCAGTGCTGGCATTGTTTTTTTCTATCTCTCTTTCCCTGTCCCTGCTCCTTCCTCTCCCTGTTTTGTCCGATGCTTTTGTGTTGTGTGAGTGTATCTGTCTTTTTTGGAGCATCCCACTTGGCTACAGTCCAGGCTGACAGATTGCCCAGAAAGAGTGGACTGAAACATGTCTAAGAGTCTAACAGCAGTACGGAACCCTTGTATAAAAATATAAATGTAATAATGCAGTATATGCCAAACAAGTGCTGCTATACTGTTCTTGTAGTAAATGTACTTCTCTTGTTGAAGCTATCGGCACCACCTTTACTTACTTCATTTACTTACTAGAAGTACTGCTTGCTAGTATGTATCTGTACTAGTACTACTCCTATTGTTACCACAGTTACTACTAGCAATATTGCTATGCATTGTACATCAAATAATTTTCCCAGTGTAATAAAAGGTTATATGCCTTTGACATTAGTTATTGCACATTAAAGTTCTACCAATACCACCTCAACAGTACAACAACCGTTAATATTTTATTTCCAACTCTATTGCGTTGCCTCTTCTACAACTGGTAGGGCAGAGTTCAGTCCAGATATGAACAACTGTGTACTAAAAGATCAGTATGAAACAATCTGCTTTGGAAAATGCAGATTAATTTTCTGCATCAAATAGAAATGGCCTGAATAAACTAAATGGACTTTTACCCTTGAGTATGGAATTTTATTAAAGCCCAATCCATTAGACGCATTCAAGGCTATATAGCAGCAATGGAAATCAAAAAAATACAGAGGAAACAAGTAATTATTGCATCTGAAACCAAATATCAAACACATGTACAGTCTTATGCCTCTCAATGTTTATATTATTTGAGGTTTTGTAGGTGGCACCTGCTTCTTTGTGTTTCATGCTATTTTGCCCCCATTTTTTTTACTAGGTACGGGTACTAGGTCAATGTCATTGTGTGTTCTACATGTTTCTACAGGAATGTGAAATATTTCTTAGCAGAAATCAACACCTCCTTAGATGGAAGCATATTTAAACATAACCATAGAAGATAATGCAGAAGAAACAGGAATAGCCAGGAAAGTACGGACAAAAAGATAAAGATTTTAGATACTGACGGAAAATAGGGTCCTGTTAAAATAAAATAAAACAGACATGTACTCTCAAGGATTGGTTGATGTGTGCATACACACATGTGACAATATGCACGTTTTAAAATATATAATGTGAACAGTGAACAGTTTCTGTGTTTGTGCTTTGACTAAATACTTTTGTAGAGTTATAGTTTCAGGTTTGGGACACATTAAATTGAATGGATGTGACAGGACTCGCTGGAAGGGTCAGCAGAAGGGAACAGTTTTAAATCTCCAAACATTTGACATTTGAATCTCTTTTGCAGCCGCATGCACATATACAAAAATGGCCGATGAGCATGTTTTCATGGATATCTGGCCATTCTTCAGTGGTTTGACGTCAGTGGAGCAAACAGCTCAACCTCACTGCTGGACACTGAGCCAGGGGGGAATACTTTCTGGTCAAAGTCTTGCTTTTTCTCTGTCACTCACTCTCTCCCTCTCTCTCTCTCACACGCACTCACACACACCGAAAGACACACACAGGATTGTAAAAGGGCCGAGACAGCCCAGAAATTGCTATTTCTCTGGACACTAATCAAGAGGGAACAGGCCTTTACCTTCTTGGCACAGACACAAAATACACAGTGACAGGCACTGATGCAAACAGCACAAATGCACAATCACATACATATACACACAAAAATGCAGCTGCAAATTTTGGCATAAACAAAGATGCGTATGTACACCCACAAGGACAGAGTGACAAATTAATATGAAGCACACACAAAGGAACCCGCCAACAGAAACACCTACATACAGTACACAACCCACATACTGTATACAACCCACACACAGACACACAAAGCACAGGCATGCCGCATGACAACTAAAGGAAACCGTAGCGAACAGAGGAGACAAGATAATAATACAGTCAGTTTATTCCAGTACTTCAGGATGGGTAATTAGAGTGAGAAAGGGAGAGAGACACAGGCAGAGAGAAAGAGAGAAAAAAACAACAAACCCTGGGTCACTTCAATTTACAGATGAGTTTCTTTATGAGAAAGATGGTGATCAAAATGCACTTTTTGAATCAATGATTATGTGCAGAATCTATTAACTCCAGGGTCATTTGACCTAGTAATGAAATGATAAGAAATCCATGAAAAATCTGACTGTAGAACTGTGTATAAACATTTAAGCAAGATAAGGTGGGAAACAAAATTGGGGTGGGAGGAGAAGAAGAAAGAAAAGTACAGTAACTTGTACATTTTGACGTTTGACATAAAATGTTCAGAGAGCATGTGTCATTAAAAAAAACAAGCAAGAACCAAGAAGGTTTAGAACAGTAACAGCCCTTTTGCACTACCAATTACTAGATATACTTCTATGCATTTGTTTCATCTAGAGCATTTGAGTGGAACAGAACAGAAGCATTGAGAATATAATTGGAGCAAGAAGCGGCTTTTCAGAAGAGTAGAACTGATGCTCTAGCTGCTCAACTTCATCTGTTCACATTTGCTCCATTTTGGCTTTAACTGAAAACGAAACAATGTGCTATATGTTTGATGTAGATGCATACATTTCAAAGAATGCTTCAAGTTCACCATGTTGCAACTTGGTCTAACACTGACCCCAAAAGCAAAACCTTGAGTCACTGCACTGTCAAAAGCCAGAGATTGATTGTGAATTAGGTTCTACCTCTAGAGAATTACATTTGTTGTTAAAATTACAAATTGGGCGCATTCAATGCAACGATTTGGAATCTGCTGAAAAAAAAAGAAAGAAACCACAGGTGTACTGAACAACGGACACAGAATAAGTTGATACAAAGATCTCATGTTATTGTTAACAGTCACTTGATGTCTGAGATTGGTTTGAATGTTATGTTTGTCAAACGATGAACGTTGTGTGTTGCTAAAAAGTGGCTAGAAAGCCTATGCAGGTTTGTTTATTACCTAAACCTAACACTGACATCATTTTGCGTAATCCAAACCAAACACTTTTTTGCACAGTTGTTTTCCAGCACTGTTGACTGCTTAGGGCAGAAATAAGTGTTACGCCAGCTGCCATTTTGGCGCCAATGTACGAGCCAACACCGTCATTTTAGGTCCTGATGTCAAAAACAGGGGTACTTGCATCAAATGCCTGCTTTCATCAAATGCATACGTGAGGGTACTCTTACAACAAACAGCCGCTGTAGCTGTATGAGAAATTTGGGACAAACAACCTACACAGGCATTAAAGACGGACAACGTAAACTAAACACCTATGTCTTCAGCTGGGCCTTGTCTAACTTAGTTATCTCTGCAGTTCCTGGAAAAGGCTTTAGTAGACCTAGGCAACTTGAACTACACGTCCATTATTAAATGTGGTTTCATTCAGTTTTTCCATATCATTGTCTTTACCTAACTTGCATGTGTTTTATACAGTAGCCTGATTTAACCAGTTAGGTTACTCTGCAGAGCCACAGTGACAATCACATCTGCCAACTACAAGTATTTTATTTGTTACACTGTGTTATTTTATGGCGTGAAACCATTGTTCCTAAAATCAGTCTGTGTCAGCCTTTGTTGATACTATAGTCAATAATCAGCCTTAAACATGTACTGAGGATATGATCAAATCAATAGATTGATAGAAAATAGATTTAATTGTTCAAAACTTATATCTAAAATACATACACTTATTAATAGGCCTGAGTGCAATGAAAACATAAGACAGCCTAGACTTGGTATCCACATGTAGATGAAACTTTCAGTCACACAATACTTACATACTATGAACCTCACAAGGACAGCAGGAGAAGAATGATAATCCTGCAGTGTCACACGTTCAGTAGAAGCTTATATACACCAAACTACATAGAGAAAGAAGACAGGGAAGAGGAAAGTAATGGGTGATATCGGATAGACCAGGGAGTGGTATAAGAGGATTAGTGGAGGAGAAAGAAAGAAAGGAACAGAATAAGATAGAAACCACATAATCGGTATAGAATTTTAAGATCTGAGAAGGAAATGCAGTCACATACAAATGCTACATGGGAGAGCAAAGGATGAACTGAGCAGTGGAGGTCTGACAGAAAAAAAGACTTTGGTGAGCTACTAAGTGTATGATGAATGCACATAATGAAGATGCAATTATATGAGACATAGATGAATATACTTTGTACAATTCCATAACACCTTTACTTATTAAGATCAAAATGGTGAATATTTATATAACATTGACCCACTGTCTCTCTTTAAAACAGCAGCACTAAGAAAGAAAGAAAGAGAAAACAATCTGTCTTGCCAGATTACTTCTGATACCCAACAGATACCACAAGGCCAAAGCACACAAGGACTTTTTTCTGTTTGAGTTTCCCTCATGGCTTCCCATTGACTTCGTAAACCGGGTCAATTTCAACATTTGTTATGGTTGTCTGCTACAATAAAGTGTTGGGAGTTGCTGTTGTCCTGCAAATAGACCCAAAAATGGAGAGGCAAAAAATTGGAAATATGGAGCGGAACAAAAGCAGGAAAACTGTTACAGAGGGAGAGATAAAGAAGTGAGAGAAATTCAGTGAAGATGATGCTGTGTTGATGAAAGTCTTAAATGCTCAATTGTTGAAAACTGAAAGAAATTGCCTTTCAAATTCACTGAGGTAAATTAAATTAACATTTCCTGTTCGAAGGTGTTACTGACCAGGACACAGAAAAGCCGTGATGCATACAGTACTCTACAATTCTCTTCAAGTTCAACAATTTCAACAAGGTTATCAAGAGTTACCTTCATGAACAAGGTTCTTCATCTATTTGTGTTTGTTATTCCTTCAGGTCTTACCCTGGCATCCACTGAAGACTTAAAAATACTAATTTCACACAGTTCTGGCAAACAGGGCAGCTTCTCTCCATGAGATAGACCTCCAACTGAAGTTGACAAACTGTTTAATTCAATTTCTATTTAATATAACTGACCGGACAAGCAAGGGGAGTAATTAAAATGGAAGCTGAGTGGTTCAAGCAGTGGCTTTACATGTGGGGCCAAATACTTCCTTATTTAAACAGGAAGTCCCCGAGGAGTTGGAGTTCTACATGTTCATCCTCCTCCATAGCTATCTGTCTGAAAGGAGACAAGACAATTCCATTACCCAGTGATGTAGCACGGGTCCCCTGAGTGTGTGTGTGTGCAGGTTTGTGTGGATACACACAAAACAAGCTGCCCAGGGAAAGGAAATATATATCAATTGGAATGTTTGTGGAAATAACTTGCCTGAGGGAAACACAAGAACTCTCTCCTCCTTCAAGTCATTGTCTCCCACTGTACAGTCATTTTACTTAAGCTGCTATGGCTGAAGGTTAACCAGTTAGTCCAGGACTTCATGGCCTGTTTGGGATGGCTGTGGTATAAAATTCCTGATTTTGCAGCGCCTATTCTAAAACATTGTAAAGCATGTCATGGTTTTGTGCTTTTCTTTCTTTTGAGTACCGAGTTAAAAGTACTCGGTGTGTGTGTAGTTGAGCTGAGTGTTCTAAGTAACACACACACGCACTCATGCACACACACAGCTTGTCGTGCAGGCAATCATGCCTACATCACTTTGTTTCAGCCCTTGCTATAGACCTGGAACGGCCTCTGTCACTGTGACAGTATTGTCATATCCACACATTTTAGCCATTCCTAGTATATTTTGCAGTAATAAGTGTTGACAACACTGCACACAAAGCAAAACAATTTCCCCTGCTTTTATGCAAAACATCAGGGAATATATTGTTCAGTTTTTAGAAGTAATTGCAGCAAGTGATCAACCTCTATGCAATATAGAAGTAAAGCCACACCCATTATCATATGCCATACATGACAGGTCTTCAGGGACAGTGTAAAGCATAGGGTAAAATTTGTGGAAAAGGACGAGTGACTGTACAAAATTGCAAGGTTTGCAAGGATTCAACTGACTCATTACATTTTTTTCTTTTAAGAATGAACTGTTTTAAAATGCATATTATTGGGATCAGGATGGGTGTGAATGTTCTACTAGGCCTTAGAATTAAATTCAGCTTGTCAACCACAAATGGTCCCCTCGGTTTTACTTAGCAGCATAAGCTGGGACATTGCGAGATAAATATTTTCAAGCCCAAAACAAGAAAAGATGAAGAAATCAATCCAAACTGTGGAATACATTGTTGAGTATTTTTATACACCAAATAGTACATTGGTTCATTAAAATAAATCTCACTAATAAAATAAATCACAACAATATAAATATTTGTTGATTATAGTATTCAGTTTCAGACTGCTCAAGCGAAGATGTTAAGAAAATAAATAAAAAGTAGATTCTGTTGTCTTTGAGACGTAACCAAGCTATCCCACTTT
>OMLM01005938.1:72125-93368 GCA_900302695.1 Helostoma temminkii | reverse complement strand
ACATTCATTCAAAAAATCATGATTCTACAGAATATGGTGTAGAGCGTTTAGAAGAGCTCCCTTTCTAAAATACCAGCCACTACCTTTAGGTGGCATTACGCTGTTATCAAAGTAGAAGATCTTCTACCAACTGATGTATTTAGAAGCAGGTTAGACACTCATACAAATGTATATATACATTCACACATACATATATACACACACACACAGACACTACAGTTTTATTTCATTGACCCTACCACCAACTCTGCCACATCCCATTCCTCTGTCTTTTTCCAATATCCATTCATCTCCCTCCCCTTTGCTCCTTCTCCATCTTTTTGTATCATTTCTGTCGTTCCCTTCTTCTTCTCCTTTTAAAAACAAAGTTCACTTTCCTCTCCTATTACTCTCTTGACACTCTGTCTCAATCTCTTACCTCTCCCTCTACACCCATCTCCTTGCTTCCCTCCCTACCATCTGCCAGTGTCCATATCCTTTCTCACCCAATTTCAGTCATTTAATTCAGTCTGTTCCCTTTTCTTCTTCACTTCCCTTATTGTCAGCTACTTAAAGATCCATAGACACTTTATCGGGCATCATTTAAGCAGTATTACATCTAAAGATACTCACAAAAAATAGTTGATGTGCAAATAGAGTGGATTAAATCAAACATTGTATCTACCTTTAAATATCACAGTAACTATTTGCTCTCAAGCTAACAATACCAGTATTGTGATTGGTTTAAATTATTCAAATGACCCAAAACATTTTACTCTTCTTACTGTAAAACACTAGTGCTTTATGTGTTTTTCAAAGAATTGCACAATGCAAGTTTAATGTGAGAAAAAATCTGGCACCAATGAGTGGATATACAAATGACATGTCCCTGTGGTCAGTGTGATGGCCATGACACGTACTTGTGTCTTATTGGCTGGCAGATATTAATTCAAAAAGCACTAACTACAGAATATTACATTTCTGGTTACCTTAGCAACAGCTTTGCTGCTTGAAGTAGCCCATCACACACCAACCCTCAATGAAATGGATCTAACTGGCAGTTAAACTGACGATAAAAGTATTAAAAATGTATATAGATTTTTTTGCTTTGTGGCCATAAAGAAAGTATAATGACACCCCAGAGTTAAAGGTTATTGCATGTTTTTTACTGTCAAAATATTCCATGAAAAGATCACAAGCAACAATGTGTTTATCCAATTTTCATAACTGTGGTACTAAATAAAGCTTTATTTATACAAGAGATGTAATTTAAGAGTAAATACGTTTTCACTTTGAAAATGGCAATTTTCAACACCTAGATAATGTGCACTTAAACAAATATTATACAAATCTGAGTTAATCAAGCTCTTATTATTAGGACTATTTTTCAAAGTAGACTAAAATATGGAAGCAGAAAATCTTTGGCTTTTGCTTCAAAGAGACATTTAGCTACAGATTCATTTTCTTTGAGTCAAAAATATGAGTAATCAACAAATCATTACACCCAGTTGAACAATGTGCTTAATCTTGCTGTATTTGGTTCCCTTATCTCTGTTCATCTTTCCCTCTACTCTCTCTATCACTTTCTCTCCCACTCACCTTGAAACTGCTCCCTCATACACCTTCTGAGTCCTGCTGAGACTTCAGAATTCATCAGTGGTACAGTATATCACTGATCATGAGTATTCTACACACACCACACACCTGCATAATACACTACATTAGCAGAAACACAAGTAGGAACACTTATGAGAACACTCATGTACTCACTCACACACATGCACAGACATGCTGCCTTGCATAATGTCCTCATGCCTAATCACCATACAGACGAGCAGGCCTAATAACCATAATGACATTCAGCTCAAGTGCTATTGATCTCTTGGTAATAGACAGGGCATTGTAAGCAATGTCGGGACACTGTTATTCCCAACCAAATGAGAATGAAAATCATCAATGTCCTTCACAAAGCCTCAATTTTACTATCATTATTCTGCTTATTTATGTTGATGCCAGCTGTCCCTCATGAATAAACAGAAAATGACCCTCCTAGCAGCAACTTGAGTTATTTAGTCACGTTTTGTGCACTGCGATGAAGTGAAATGAAAATGACAAAACACAGAATCATAAATTATTTTTTTAACATATGAGTCCCATCTGATTATGTGTCAGCAACTAAACTTGAATGTTTTAGTTGAGTTGCATCTCCAACTGTATCATTCTTAAGAGTGTGATACGAACCCTTGAATTTAAATCCTTATGAACTCAAGAATGAACTGATTAGATTTTGGTGACTAAAGCTCAAATCTGACTGCATGCCCTTCCTGTTCTAATCAACATGATATCTCAGGATTACCTGTATGAAATTTCATTAAATCACACACAAACATCCATTTGGACTCATGTGGAACTGATGCATGTTTTGAGATTTCTTACATCTAATGACTCAATAATAATGACAGACCAGTCTGTATAAAGCCTAAATAAAATAGAGTGAATGCATTATTTAAACACAAGTACCCTGCAGACACAGCAATAGGTGACTCATGCAATCTGTTCAAAATGAATTCAAAATAAAAATTAAACTAAAGATTAAAGGTTTAGAAAATTATGTCAAATTAGGCATGTTAGGTCAAACCCACAGAAATGTTAATTGGTGAGGTTTCAGTTTACACTGATTTTGGTTGGGGATATATTTTTGTGTTCTTCAATGTCTGTGGGGACAAGCGGAAATCCGTATGTGCAAGATGTTCATGGTGTGAAAAAATAATAGGGATCAGTAGAGCTCAAGGGGTGACCGGGAAGGAACTTTTCACCATTAGAGGAAAGCTGAACTTTTTATTTATAGTAGGAACCTGCAGGGCACTGGGGGTGTTGTAGTTCTTATACAGCCTTGTGGTGTTTCTCCAGAGTAGTGGATTAGCATAAAGTGTCATATTGTGAGGTCGTTAGTGTTAAGACCTGCAGGACATTACAAGCACTTTCCTCTGTACAAAGGCTATTTAAAGAATAATGAACACAAACACGCAAACCCATGGGCAACAAACCACATATACAGGCCCAAAGGCTGTTTACTAAACTGACAGAAGTGATGAGCCAATTGAGACAAGTAATTGGGTCAGAAGGCTGTGTGTGTGCTCAACATAATAGTGAAGGTCATGGTAAGAACAGTTGTAGTCTGGAACCATTGAAAGTAAGGCGTATACAGCGAGCTGGTGATAGAAACACACAAAAAGAAAAATAACAAAGAAACAAAGCCCAGAAGAGAGAGAAGAAGATAAAAATGAAGATAATGGTTTAAGAAAAAGAAGTTATGTGAGATGCAGTAAAAATGAGTCGAGAGATGGAGACGCAGAGTCAATGTGGAGCTGTTTGTTTTGTGTGAGCTGAAGGACACTAATAAATTCATGTCTTCATCCTTTGCTCCTTGATTAATCGTAATCCAACCAGAAAGATCAATTAAGGTCAAATTATCATTAGCAAGTGCAACAAGTGTCAGAGAGGATATTCATGAGCACAAGTAGCCCCACTGTTTGATTAGCTGATTAAACACCGCTAGAATTACTTGTTCAAACATTGAGTGCCATCGGGCAGGACGCTGCTATACCTTTCCACTGTAGCATCATCAAACGTCTGTTGATGAAGTGAGGACATTGACTTGGATGAAAAAGTTTGCATAGCGCTTACTGAACAGTAAAAAATGCCTCCTATGCAATACCACGAGACAGTGCTTCTGATTCTGGACTTCGTATTCATTCACAAATGATAAATAACAAAACAATAGTACATACAATGATAGTAAATCCAATTGTGTTAATATTGTATTTGGATGTGTCATGTACTAATTTAATTTATATTATCAGCTGAGAAAAATTATTTTTGCAGCAGAGTATTGTCTGCAGGTCTATTACAGTGTTAATCACTGTTGTCTGTGGGGCATTTTTTGCTGTTAAGGTTTGAAGACTTGTTTTCTTTCTGTCACCACAGTTTCACTAGTTTTACAACAAGCATACCCTCTGGAAAAAGAAACAAGTCTTTGATCAAACACAGAATTTAGATTCTACATATGTCAGCTTTAAAAGTAAGTTTTCCGACAACCATCTCTCTGCTAATGCAAGTTGTTGCATTTTTAAAATCAGTGAACAAAGGAACACTCACAATCACATGTATTCTCTGCAGAAAGCTAATTTTGGGTTTTCCTCTGGGTTGCAGTGGAAACTGAGTGCAGCAGCACGCATGCAAACACAAAGTCACGCAGCTAAACACTGACTCGCACGCTGTCATGTTTGTGCACAGATGCATCTAGCAACCACACAATCCATAAAGCAAACACACCCACATCATCTTCACTAGATTAGAATACTGATGAATTTAGATCATAGAGAACCAGCTGTGTGAGTCTGTGTGTGCATGTACGTGTTCCAATTTACACAGTATCTGCCTCTCACAGAGTGTGGCTTTATCACTGTGCATCTGTGACTTCACTCATCTGTCCATGCATGTGTGTTTTAAGCAAGTGTGTGTGTGTGTGTGTGTGTGTGTGTGTGTGTGTGAAAAACCAGCTGTAAGTTATGACAACTCCACGGCCGCAGCATGAAATGAAATTGAAGTTCAGCAATGACATTCTGATTTACCATCTCAACCTGATAAATTCTCGATGTTAGTGCATCCATGACAGCGCACAGTTGAACGTGTGTTTCACCGCCATTGTTTGTGAGTGTGTGTATTTGTTTGTGAAAATGTGTATGGTTCTCCTTGTGGATTCATTGGTGTATACATACTGTATCAGACAGTGTGAGACCACATGGCCTTCCAGCCGGGCTGTAACTCACTAGAACATTTATCTGTGGATCACATTCGTATGCCTAAGGGGAGTCATGCCTTTTGGAAGTCCAACAGTAAAATATTTGATGGGCTGACACTGAGATGGAGCCCTGGAGAATTATCAGTTTAAGTTCAAAAGATCAAAATATTTCACACAGTGGCTGCACTGCTGGATGCTGCCTGGGCTGCTTATATTGATGCAGAGAAATAAAGCGCACACAGCCAAACACCAATTGCTAGAACAGTGGTTCAAGTGGATCAATCTTATTTTCTCAAACAAAGTACTTTTTTAAATAAAAGATTAAATTTCATTTTGTTGTCAATATTAGAAGTTGAAGGAGTAGAAGAAAAACGATTAAAAAAGCAGGATTTAGTTGACTCCCTTAAAGTTAATATTTACTTATGCAATCGCCTGATCGCTACAGCCAGGCCGCAGATCTGAGAAATGATGAATTGCTAGGTTTAGTCAGCACATGTAGAGAAGCAAAAGAAAATAATTATTTATGGGGTCACACGTGGATTATTCATGCCTGATTGGACAGTTGCTCAGGGCCTCTGATCCACCTCACTTCCAGCTATGGCCTTCACTCGTCTTTTCATTGGACTCATGTGAGCAAAGACAGCTATCAAAATCATTCACACAATTATCTCATATTATTAAGCATTCTCGAGCCATACATATTATTTCTTTGCAAATAATGCTTGCTGGTTCAACAAATGTTTTTAGGTTTATTATTAAAGCTATGTAATAATAGAATGATACTGGAGAAGCATTCAGCTTGAAAGAAATTTTATTTCTATGTTTTATTTTATTTCTTTGAAAAAAAATGCTTGCTGGTTGAACAAATGTTTGTTTTTTGGTTTATTATTAAAGCTATGAAATAATAAAAGAACACTGGAAAAAGACATTTTAAAAAGATCACTGCTTAAAAAAGGTTTATCTTTTGAAACCTTCTTTTTGAGTTATTGTATTGTTATTGCTATTGTTTCCTCTTGTCATGGACAGCCTTTTGTATGAAAATATTATGTAATGACAAAAGGCTTAATGTAAGTTTCAAATGTGGAAACTGTTCTGTAATGCTGTTGATTTTACATGTTTGTTGACAGCGTATTCTTTACACTAGCTATCACTGGCTGCTTCCATTGTGTTTATTTGCTGTGCAAACAAGCTACAAACAAGTCTTATTTAAGCTACAAGTGTTGTCAGACCAAAACCCACAGTCTCTATATTTAGTTGTGTTTATAAACAGTAGATATGAAGGGCCCAGAAGCAATTTTATACTCAGGGCATTTCATCTTAATACTTGCAAGTGTTACAGTGAAAAGTGAAAACAACTGACAGGTGTTCTCCACGTCTCTGAACCAGGTCATGCTTTGGCAAATGATACTTTGAATATTTGTATTAAAAAATAGTATAATATGTTGCTGTAAATATGAGATAAATGATGGATTAGATTAGATTAGATTCAACTTTATTGTCATTACACATGTGGGTACAAGGCAACGAAATGCCTTGTACCCGACACTGACACTGTCACATTGTCATAGTTTGCTGGGACATCCACATAGAACAAAAGTGTAATTATTATATCTAGCTCTGGGAACTTTGAAATTGATTAGTTTTACATTAAGCGTTAATAAAGTAGTTGAAAAATGATCTATTGGTTAATTTTTGATGAATGTAATCATTCGTTGGTGCCCCACAGAGAGAGAAATGTTAATGGAGCACAGATTGTACACATCCGCTGAAAGAGGTGTGGCGGTCCTTAACAAAAACAAATGCAACATGGAATGTTACCAACAGTGCTAAATATTTGCTACTTTTCTGTTTTAGATTGGTTCATTTAAACAGCAATCTACTATTTTGGACTACTGGTGGGTTTCTGTAAGGGGTGATTAATCTTTTCATGATTAATCTGTCATACAGCTCATACAGTTTTTACATTTTAGGAACTGAAAAGTACAGATTGAAACATGCAGGAATTCTGCGTCAGTGAATAATCCACTAAGGTGTTATTTCTGATCACTTTTTTTTTTTTTCAAGTTTTTCTTGCTTCAATGAGCATGTGTCACAGCTGGTTAGGCAGGTGCCACAAATATTTCAGTAAGGTATGACACAGCAAAATGCTAAATCCCCGGAGCGATTTATAAGACAGAGATCCGATTAACTGCTGTATGACATAATAATTATCAGCAATAAACTTCTGTTGACACTTTCACGGTTGTGCACATATTAATATACTGATACAGATGTACTGTGTACCCACATATACAAGCCCAAAAGACACACTCACGCTCTCACACACTTTTGCATGAACACACATACACTTCCTCTGCAAACATCTTGGAATTAAGTTATCACTTTATCCCCTCCTGTCTCTCTTTCCCACACAGAGATTAACATTCAATCTCTCTCTCTTCTTTCATGTGAGCACCAAGAAAGCTGCAGCTGTGTAAGTGTCTGTATGTGTGTGTATGAATCAGGGCATCGGCGCTCCAATAAATCCACTTCCTGTTTCCTCCCATCTTATCTTAGCCCCACCGCACATGGAGACATACAGCGTTCACTGTGTATGTGTGTCTGATCATCACTCTCATCATCTGGCTTGCGGAAGTCACCGGAGAAGAAGGAAAGATTTGCAGGGTTAATTGATACTTCACATTTTATGTATCTATGTGGTGGGAGGAACATGGAAACGAGCAAGATAAGAGGAAGTGTAAAAAAAGGAAAGAAAGAAGTGGAAGAAAAGAGAGATGGAGTGGACAGATGAAGAGAAGAGAGCAGCTAGAGGGAAGGGGGACAGCACAGGAGGGAGGAAGAATTGTTGAGAGTGAGCAGGGCAGTTAATATTTTACAAGCCAGGATTAGAGAGATCATGAAATGAGGAATGGGAGAAGGATTCCTGAGAGTCAGCTACAGGGATAAGGAGTGAAAAGGAGTGGGACAGCTGGATAACACCGCTTTGATCAGAAACATCTGTAGGTTTCACAGCAGAGAGAGTGAGGGGAAAAAAAGTGAGCGATGGGAGAAAAGACTGCATCCTGCTTCATCTGTTTGTCTCAACAGGTTTTAGTCTCACTTGCTATGTCTGTATATCAGCCTGAGTTTGCTATCAAAGGATCTTTCTGGTTTCCCATCTTTTAAACGACAAACTTTCAATTCAAAATCAGATTTTCAAAAATGGAAACAAAGCATTCAACTGTCCAGTACTCGTGTAATATTGCTGACCTTTAACAAAATTATACTGTAGGTTTTTAAATTGATTTCACATCCAGCCAGCCACTGGTTTCCATTCCTTCCACTATGCTACGAGAGACAACTGCAGAGACTTCAGTCTTGGTTGACATTGGTAATCCATCATGGTGAGCATTTCCTTTCCATTAATTTTTTGACATATCAGCAAAGAACCAAATCTAAACATCTAATTTACATTTTGTTGACCCATCACGATATTGGTTGTCTTTACCAGACTGACTGTCTCAGCTCACAGCAGACTGTAATTGCTTGGTTTTTGGGACAAACACAAGAACCACGGCGTCCTGAGTAATAAGATATGATTAAATATTCCAACCCATAATAATTCCGGTGTATTTCCAAAGCAAAATAGATATGTATGTTACATTTTAGAGGAAAAATCAAAATGGTATGTACAGAATTAGTGGCAGCATCATAAGAAAAAGGAGATGAGATTCTTATTATGTGCTGTTATAATAAATCTTGTATCTAATAAATATGTTGTCTGACTCCCCTTTGGCAAGACAGTATAATAATGATAATCACACATAAGCCTGCATAAATCTCTCTTGCAGTCCTAATCTTATTGGTTAATAACATGACTAACATCACCCCAAACCTTCCCAGAGAGGCAAACTCTGAAGGTCAGTGCTAATACGAGGCTGCTCATTTATTAAAGCAAATGAGTGAACACACACCGAGAGGAAACACTGAAAGTAAAAAAGATAAGGAGAAAATATAATAGGGGAGATAAAACTGGGCATAGAGAGACTTTGAGGAAAAAGGCAACAGGAAAGAGTATAGGGCATGCAGGATGGGACCCAGAGGAAGTTAAGGAGATCAGGCAAAGTACAAAGTCATAAGTGAGTAAAGAGGGTGATAGAGGAAGGAAGGGTTTCAGAGGGAAAGATGAGAAATAGCCACTTTAATTAATGGACTGTAATATATGACAATATTCCTGGGTTCCAAGATAATATCAGCAAAAATTACTGCTGTCATTACGGGCACACTGTGCAAATATACCATGACCTTGATACAGAAATTGAAGTGATATGGAAATTTAAGGAAAAAAAAAAAGAAATAATAAAAAAGTTACGATAGCTTCAATTATGAAAGAGGCTCATGAAAAGTATTTTTTCTTTACACAGGACAAGTCAATGTCCTGTGTAACTGCTACTGTTTGGCTTGCCAAGTTGACTCTACCAGTTTTGACAGTAATTTAAGTAAAGGTGAGCTCATTTTCAGAATAATCTATATCAATTTTACAAGGTTGATGTGCTACTTAGATTTTTATGCTGAGTGAATTCAATCTTTTTGTCAACCATGGATCAAGTCTGACCTATCCTAACAGTCCCATACTCATTTTTAATGTATGTCATCAATGTCTATCAATTCTGTGGGGAATACTGTATGTTAAAATGTACTGGCATGAAATTGTTTTTTGCACATTCAAACTCCACTGTACAGTAGCTGCCACTGACCTGCCAATAACACAACACAGCAACAATGCTGGCTCATGGAAGTGTTGCTGCAGCAGCTGGATGGAGTGAGAACACAACTCTACCACACAACAGTGGAGCTTCCACCATTATTTTCATTGATATTTGAGTCAGCCATCAAAAGACGACCACTGCAAGTGCCACTTGAGGCTATTTCCCTGTTGCCACAGAGTTCAGTAAAATTCAAGAATCGTTTTTCCAAGGTTGTGTGCTTCCAGTGTTAAATGTATGACTGTTTTCCAAGTGTAGGTAGCGAGGGACACACACATGAGTAGTTCTGGAGCTGCAATCAATCATGTGTGACTGTGGAAATGTACCAAACATGTATTACAGGCAATACACACAGGGCCTGCACAGAACCACACAGACGTGTACACACACACCTATTTCCTAAACTGTGCGCATGTTCACCTGCTCTATTTGTGTCTTGTCTCTCACAGAAATGCACTTTCTACAATGAGCAAGTTGCGTTGAGGCTAGAACTGTTCTATGGCTCAGCGGCAGCAAATCATCTTGTCACATCTGTAATCCAAGCAGCAGAGAATGTACAGATTACTGTTCACTCTCCTGAGCTTCAGCTGGCATGCTATAAAGGGCTGAAAAAAGGTGTAAAACAAATAAGTGTAGAGCAGCCCAGCAGTGCACACACAGATATTTATTTGAACTGGAGCAGAGCCTACAGTGTTGTTGCTCTGTCCTTGATGCTACGTTTACTTACACTTTTACTCTTGTCATTTGTCAAAGGAAGACTACTGATGCTGAACATACCATTTGCTATGATGAAAATCATTAGTAGAGAATCATTTTCCATGACAATCCACCCTCCTTTTCCAATAGCCCTCATGAATACTCTGACTTCAAAGAGACTTGACACAAAGTGGATAGTACTCTTTCCACTGCTCAATGAGTTCAAAGGAATGTAGGTTAATTGATGCAGCAGGCTATAATGTTGATTAGAAATAATGATCATAACAAAAAGTCATCATTAGATCAAAGCTCGGCTTCTAAACTATACAAATAGAACGTTTTGTTCGACTAATCAGATCACTTCTGAAAATGAAAATACATTGTGATTGTGTGTGAAACATACTGTGTGTCTGTGGGTGTATGTAAGCATGTGTTTGTGTGTATTTTAGCCAAAATATACAGTACAAGCCTCACACACATACAGCAGATGAAAAGAAAGCATTCTTCTTAATTTTAAGCCTTATCATACACAGTTCAAAATCACATTAAAAAGACAGAGCAAAACAATTGCATTTTGTAAATATGTTTGTATTTTCATATATGTAGTGCTTGTAAGAGTTTACTGTAGTAAATCTGTAGATTCATACTCAATGTTCTTGTCTGCACACAAACATGCAAATACACATTTGGAATGCATAAAAATGCATCCGTCCTTCTGTCTGACTGCATATTGATGTGTCTTCACAGGCACAGACAAACAAACACAGACACACAGGTTTTCAGGAAACTGGGCATTCAACATTTTTTTTCATTTTTCCAGGTGGGTTTCAATCGATGCAAACAATCCCCTTGTTAGAACCAGTGTGCTATAACCCAAATATTATCATGCAATGCATACATCTGCATCTCTTTCTCTTTCTCTTTATCAAAGTGTATAGGAATTAATTAAAATATTTTCCCTGATGCACCTAATATAAGCAGTACAGTATACATAGGCTGCAGGTCTGGTGCAGTACAGAACAGGCGGTCAATAATGAGCGGAAGGAACCAGCGAGAGTAGACACCGCCAGAATCAATACACCTTTACCTAAGTGACCCAAAAGTCGTTTCTTCTTTCTTTTCTTTCTTTCTCTTTGGTACGTCATAGGTCACAGCCACTGCTCAAAAAAATAAAGGGAACACTTAAACAACACTTCCTAGATCTCGATGAATGAAATATTCCAGTTGAAAATCTTTATTCATTACATAGTGGAATGCGTTGAGAACAAAATAACAGAAGAATGATCAATGAAAATCAAAACAATTATCCCATGGAGGTCTGGATTCAGAATCATATTCAAAATAAAAGTGGAAAAGTCAGTTTACAGGCTGATCCAACTTGGAACTGTGGAAAGTCCTCAAGACAATTCAAAATGAGGCTCAGTAGTGTGTGTGGCCTCCATGTACCTGTATGCACTCCCTACAATGTCTAGGCATGCTCCTGATAAGACGACGGATGTCCTCCTGTGGGATCTCCTCCGAGACCTAGGTCAGGAAATCGGTCAACTCCTGGACAGTTTGTGGTGCAACGTGGTGTTGGTGGATGGAACGAGACATGTTGTCCCAGAGGGGCTCGACTGGATTCAGGTCTGAGGAGCGGGCAGGCTAGTCCATAGCGTTAATGCCTTCATCATGCAGGAACCGCCGACACACTCCAGCCACATTAGGCCAAGCATTGTCATGCATCAGAAGGAACCCAGGCCCCACTGCACCAGCATATGGTCTTACAATTGGTCTGAGGATCTCATCCCGGTACCTAATGGCAGTCAGGGTACCTCTGGCTAGCACATGTACAGCCTTCCAAGAAAAGACATCTCCAGACCATCACTGACCCACCGCCAAACTGGTCATGCAGGAGGATGTTGCAGGCAGCAGTATGTTCTCCACAGCATCTCCAGACTCTGTCGTCATTGATCTGCCGTGGGTTGCAGACACGACCTCATGCTACCTTTAGTGGTGAGGGTACTGGCAAAACGCAGAAGTGACCAAAAATCAGCCTTAAGGATGAGGACAGGGTAATAATCTGTGGCCACCACCTGCAGAATCATTACTCTACAGGGGTTGTCTTGCTAATTGCCTCTAATTTTCAACTGTTGTCTGTTCCATTTGCACAACAGCAGGTGAAATTGATTCACAATCAGTGTTGCTTTCTAACTGGACAGGTTGATATCTCAGAAGTGTGATGGACTTGGACTTACATTGGAATGTAACATACAATGTTCCCTGATGATTAGTGTTCCTTTTATTTTTTTGAGCAGTGCATAATATGGCTGATAAGAAAAAAGAGGGCAAGTACAATAGAGAACAGTGTCATCATCTTTATCATTAGTGGCATCAAAGATGCACATGCACATAAAGAACCTCTTCCTGAAATTAACCTCAATTTGTATCCTTTTTGTCTCTCTAGGGCTTCACACACACTCTCAGACACCCTTGCTAGCCACAGACAGGTCAGTCTTTTCCAGCAGACTGTGAAACCACAGAAATGCAGAAATGCAAGAGCTGTAACAACAGGACAACCAAATGGGAGAAATTAAGGGGCTTTGTTGCTGCTTAGAAGGAATGTCAAAACACATGTTACAAATGAGTGTGAAAAGTTAGGGTACTGTGAGAGGAGGAAGAAAGAAAGTAAGGAGGAAAGAAAGATACATATTATAAGAACGATACTGATAACCTCAGAAACACCAGCACAATCTACTTGGATATAAAATTGCAAAGACAATTGTCCTGTGTGGATACTTGCACATATATAAAACACATGCACGCACACACACACAGGTTAATCATAGGCTCCTGTGTTCTAGCAGTAAGCCTGTCTGAAGTCTAGCTATAATGACATCCAGGTATGTTTGTTCTTCATTTTACACGGCTCATCACAGCTCCAAACAGAGTATAAGCACAGGGGGCAGTCTATGTTGTGTGCGTGTGTGTTTCAAATGTGTATTTTTGTATGCACGCAGATCGCTGCATCCTTGTGTGCATCTGTGCACCACCTTGTATGTTGCTTTGTCCATGGGCGCGTAAGGCTTGTTCCAATCCAGTGTACATGAGCTCATGAAATCAAATGTGCATTAGTGTGTATATGTGTGTGTAGGCAGGACATCGGCCACATGGTTAGAGAGCCTTTTCCCTGGCTTGTTGACATTCCAGTAGCTTGGCCTCTCCGTCTGCTCCGAACTCTCCTCTCATTCAAAACAGACCTCTTCTCTTTCTTTCTCACACACACACACACACACACACACACCCACACGCAGACTTTCTATTAGTATTCTACCTGTTACCTTCTTATTGAAAACACAAGTGAAACACGAGTGTACACATTCACCCTGTCCTCTATCAGTTACTGTACGCTTCACCCTTGAGGGACTATATATTGTTACTGTATTCTCTTAAGGAGACAAACTGCAAGATGTTTTCTGCAGCAATGATGATTGCTGCTTAATAACAATAGAAGATTTACACTTATAGGTTTGGGTGGTAGAATGGATGAAGCAAGGTTTATACAATTTAGCGTTAACAGTTTGCACGGTGAAGTGGTAGATGTCAAAACTGAATTACGTTATGTAAGGAATGGACCTTGACAGCTCTACCTCAACGTCTTGTTGGTGGTTTCTAGCATTTGTGCCATCCATTACAATCATGGAACTGCCACATTAAATCAAAGTAAAAATAGAATAAATCAATTAACTTTAACAACTAATTTTCTGCTTTGTATATCATGAAATACAATTATTGGGTTTGTGTTGCTGGGTTACATCAAGTTAAACTGGCAGGTCTTCTGATGGCTCGATGAAAATAATGTTTTTAAAATCTACAGATTTCAGCCTAAGAAGAAGACAGAACAGAGCCACATTCTTCGAACGTCTTTCTACTCTCTCCACATGAGATTTTGTTACTCCTAACTCTCTTTCACTCTCACCTGAGACTTTTCCTCAACCCTTCATATTTCCTGTGTGGTTTTAATCATATTGCTCTCTCCTTTCCACTGCAGCTGTGGTTCTTGAACAGAAGCTATTTATCTTCTTGTTTTTGTCAGTGGTGGTAATGGTTACAGAAATAACCTAAGTTTAAAGCTCTTCTGCTAAGCCTGGCTATTGCTGTATTTAACTGCAGTAAAATTTTTGGTACCATAATTTAAAACTGCAAACAAACAAGTCATTCACAGATGGCAGGTTACTAAGTATCAATCCACACTCATGAACCACTTTCAATAAAAAGGTTTCAGTGTTATAAAGATAAAATAACCAGATGGGAATGTCTGATTATGTCTAATGCAGATCCAAACAAACTTTTCAGATGAAATAACCGGGAAGAAATATGTCACAATATGTAGGCAATATGTAGTTGATCTCTGAGTAAAGTACATTATAAAACACCATTATTTTCATTTCAGGTGCTCAGGAGCCTGGACATGCACATTCAACTGAAAGGCATTTGCACACTACTTTGGATTTTGGAGGCATGAGCATACATGTGTTAATTCTGTAGCTGAAGACAGAAGCATTCATGTGTCTTATGCTTGTTGAACGAAGGGGTATTCAACATTCACATTCTCTCGGGAACACACAAACCCGCATGTTTTACCTTTCAACTATACAGATGTGTTAAGTGCCAACTAAGGTTGGCTGTAATAAAGTGTAAAAACAAAATACAAAAGACACAGGTGCAATCAGCGTGGAGTTGTACAGTATGTGGTAGTATTTTGGTAAGCAGGTTTGGTAATTTTATCCACAGTGGGCTTATTTTAATGCTTTTAACAGATACACAAGTTGCTACTAGTAATTGCTTCAATTTGGGTACTACTCTAAAGAGACATAAGCTCCTACTGGTTGTGTAAATGTGTTGCATTTCTTTTAGGGCCATTGACAGTTAAATGGGTCGATTAGCACTGTGAACGTGATCAGTCAAATGAATCCCACAAAGACAATTTCGCTCTGAGTCAAGAAATTACATATTTGAGCTGGGGCTTCAAAATGTCAAGGTATCCATAAGAACTGCACTACTCCACTATCACAGCTGCATATTGTGTCTTTTCTATTATTGCAGTTTGGATGGATGTGTAAAAGTCAAGGATTAAACCAGGGACATTTCTCCTGAAGGACCCCATGACCTTCTCAGAGAAATGAATATAATGTATGAGAGGGAAAGAAAAGGATGAAAGAAGAGGCAGAGGTGGAAGGAGCTGTACTGCAAGTCAATATGTAGGAGAGGGGAGACAAGGGGAAAGCATTTTACAGCTGAATTTACACCTGAAAAAAAGTTTGGCTGCATTAATGCCATTAATAGCTAACAGGAGTTGGAATTTAATAATAAGCAAGCCAATGCTATATATCAGTTCTTTAAGTAAAGAATTCTGGTCTTGTTGGTTTTTTTGTTGGTAAAATAGTGCTCTGCACAGATTTGAAAACTTTAATGTAATGTAATAAGACAGCAGCATAAATATTTATTAGAGTGAGTTTTGGCTGACTGTCACTTGGTATCAGTGCCTGAGAGTAGGCACTGAGTTCTTATCTGCTGTTGTCTTTCAGACAAGAACTTTGAGATCACATGCCAGAACCAAATGCTAATAGCTAGTGCTAGTAAGGAAACATTGGTGGAAGCATAAACAATTAGATTTCTATTAACATTATGCTGTAGGTTAATAATAATACACATACATTTTCAGTTTTAGTGGGCATTAGACATTGAAATAAATCATTATCTACACACTACACAGCAGTATCAATTGTAATTAATTGTAAAATCTAAAATCTTTTTTTTAATGGTAATGCAGGCCTACTGTATACTGCATAAATCTGAACTTTTGTGATTTTTTGTGAGCTTTTGTGATGTCCCTTTTTGACCTTTTTTTTTTTATTACTGGTAAGTTTACCCTAGCCTCACGCAGAACTCTGGTCTCGATCACGGGTCTGCAGATTGCCAGTCCTGCACATTATACGCCCACCATCGTCCCTAACCACCTCCCAGCAACTCAATTCCGGTTAATTTGTGTGACTTTTCATTCATTCACAAAATACATTGTCTGATCAATCATCATCGGTCACAAAATTGTTGTTCTGTTTTTATTATAATAATTATATATAATTATATGTGCTCTTTGGTTTGGCACGTTCAGTCAGACAAAACAACAAATTCAAGACAATTTGGCTCTGATGAAGGAGAGAAGAAGCTTTTTTTTCTTTTTTTAGTCACAAAATTTAATTTTGATAAATCAAGAAATGACACCATAGTATACGTATCTAAAAGCACCAGTAGATTTGTAGATCAATGGTTCTGTACAAACATGGTTCACTGAATGTGTGTGAATTTGATTTTGCGACTTGTTCTCTCACAGTGCATGTTGCACTACAAAATCAATTCTCTGCTATGGCTTTGTCCTGTTATTAGTTTGGGATTAAAGTTAACCTTTCTGACAGAATGCTGAACAGAGTCAGAAACAGGAGCAAAACAATAGTAGGGGAACAAGATATGCTACTTTAAGTTGTGTCGTTTCTGTCAGGTGCTTGCACACACACATAAACAAATACACAAGCAAGATTAGAAAACCATCTTTGCAGTGTGTGTGAGTGATGCAAGAGCCCAGCCTCAATTCATCACTTTGTGCGTGTACCATGAGTTGATGGTAGGTTCTATGTGCGTGTATGTGCTGTATGCGTTTGTAGGAAATAGGTACAAGGAACTTCAGTGACAAGGTTAACACTACTTCTAGTAGAGGTGTCTAGTGTGCATATAAGCTCCCATAATAAATACGGTGTTATTGATTTGACAATACAGACTTTATGTTATACAGCTATAGAAATATGCAGGACACGTATTCACTGTACAGGCAAGATTGCTCATCTCAGATGAAGTCAAATTTGATGTTGCATCAACACGTTGCATGCTTGGATTTTCTTTTAGTATATTAAAGGCCAAAAAAAGAACATTCACACATAATTAATGTAAAAGTGTCTTAAAGAAGGAGCCACCATCACACCAATAGGATTTGGTTTCTGTATCAAAAGGGTTAATTATAGAGCCGGCTGGGCTTCTATGTGTTGCCTAAGGGCATGTAGCTATTGTACAGAGCCAGCCTGTTATCTATAAATAATGGCGCAAATCCCAAGCCATTAGGCCATTGCACCACATGTATGTTTAGTATTCCTTTTTTAATGACCAAACTATTTTCTTTTTACTATGAACAAAAAGACATAAAGTAATTAGAAAGCTCATCACACTTTAAAAATATGTGACAGTTGTAAAGTAGCGTAACGTAAAATAATGACATTGTGTTAGTTATGCATATTAGTTTGGTTGAGGAATACTCATACAGCATGTCATGATGCATGTGCCACCATATGGCAAATACAAAGGTCCCATATTATGCAAAATCCACTTTTTAGTAATCTTTATACATTTATATGGCTCTAGGGTGTTTGTAAAGATACATCAAGTGGGTTAGCAGTGCACCCCTTGCTTTTTTTTTTTTTACATTTTCCTGTTTGGTAGAATACAGCTCCAGCTCAATCTGGATTTCTCTCCTCTATCACATCATATACAGGAGCAGTGTTATAGGCCCTCCCCTGGGTCTGGCGAATTACCATCCACCACAGGCTATGCCCAGAGCTCAATGTCTGCCATTGCTGGGTCCCTACTGCAAACCAGGTAAATTTCAGTCTGTATGTACAGTATGTATGTGCACATCGGCGTGAAGATTATCTTGTGGCTGCTGGATTCACTTTAAGACTGGAAATCAAAGATTAACTTCTTACTGTCACCTAAATCTGGGTCTACTTCAAAGTTTTAAACTTGTTTTGTCTTATTTTGTTTTTAATTAATTTGCAAAAAAATCTAAAAACATCCTTTATTTCTTCATTATGGATTAATCAAATGAAATCTACAACACAAAACGGGTAAAAAATGGTGAAGGGGACTGAGTGCATTCTGAAATCACTGTCTATAAGTTGGTTTTATGGATGTGAAAACTTTCCCCCATGTGAATGAGGTTTATTACTGCCACATTTATTTGAATCTCTGTAGACTTTCAATATCTCTGAGCTTTAGTCAGTGTTTTGTCAGCATGATGGACAAGAAGGTTTTGGGAATTTGAATTTGAAAGGAGCGCAGAAAAGCTATTGTCCCTTAACAATACAGTATAAGGGTTTGGGGAGCAAATTCCTCCGCAAGAAATCACACCAAGGGAGATAGAACTGTCCTTGTACAAAGTCATGGACAATAAATACACAAATATGCATGCATGCACACGTAATCTTAAAGATGGACAAGCACACACTTCTCCATTTCTCTATTCCTCCTCTTCTCTACTTTTTTTGTTGTTGCCTCTCCCCTACAAGGACAAACAGCACTTACAGAAAAGTTTTTTTTTTCTTATTTTACTGATTGACTGTTTTTTGCTGCCTTCACTGTATTGCTGAAAGAGTCATAATCATAGAACATATGACTAAACTGGCTGCCATTATGTTGGAAAAAAGGCTATTGTTTCAACTGTTTGGAGGACTTGAGTGTAATGTCTTTCTTATTACCATCTTTTTAAATGTCTTTAGCCTGTGATCTGTTCACTTGATTAGTAATATTTCCATCTGAAAGAAAGCAGTGTGAAATCAACCCGACTATTTATTTTTATTATCTTTGATATGATGGATATTATTAGAATTGTTTAGACTAAATGCAACATTTAATTTGCTTTATTAGCTACATCCTGGATACTGTATTATAGAATCTATAAAATCCTATGTACCAGTTACTTTCACTCTAATGCCGATATTGGGTTTCATTGTTTTGTCTTTTGTAGTTTCTGTCTTGGCATTAGTTGTTCTGTTTTCATTCGACTCTTGCTTGCCCCATTGCACTTGGAACATTTTCTCCATGCACTCGAATTAAGCAGAATGACTTAAGTTGAGAGGAATGACAATAAAGTTGAGCTGAATTAAATTAAACTGAAGTTCAGTGTGATAAATGGCAATCTTTTCCCCCTGCCACTCTAGTACTTTCTCCCCACAGTGTGTCAGGCCTTTCTGTTAACAATAAATCAAACTAAATGTGTATATTTAGAAGTGTTGCACCACTGAAGGGTCTGGGACCCCTTTTAAGCCTCTGGTGATTCAATTCCGATGTCTTGGAACAAACTTTTATTGCAAAGGAACATTAGCCAAAGTCTGCTCGTACTGGCTGGAATTACATTAGGTTCCTGGCAACATTAACTTATTGAACAGTTTATCAGGAGAAATTGGGGGAACTAGTGGGGGCTCAGTGATTTTAATGGTACAAGAAAACACAACTTGCGATTTAATGGCTTGGAATCAACAAAATGACTCTGGAAACAAAAAATCTATCTTAGAAATGGTCACTCAGTTCAATAAGGGGTGATTCTGTCCATCTACAAATGAAATGCCTTTTTTTAATGACTAAAATACATTTATTTGTTGATTTCTTTTAACGTGCAGGCAGGCTTTTGTTTCTCCTATCAACTTTGCCTGTGAATTCTCACAAACACCAGGAGTGTAGAATTATATGTTTCATCTAAAACAAAAACACCAGCTATTTTAAACCTTTTTCTATCCAACTGTATTTATCCCACAGGGCGATAGTAAGAGTTGGATCCAAAAAAGACACAGGAATACCTTTGCTTTAGAATAGTAAGACAAAACCAGTGTTTTTAAAATATTTTTAATGTATTGTATTGTATATATATTTTTTAAATCATCTTATATTGTTCATGATTAACCACACTGCAAAAGCTAAATAGCAACACAATAAATTAAGCATATATAAACCATCCCAAACTCTATCATTATGTATATTCTGGAGGCCTTCCTTACAGTGTGAAACGCACAATGGGAATGAAAAGTGCTGACGTTTTTGTATGGTGCAGTAATTGGAAAATGCAACAGGACGTCTCAGAGACAGTCACAGAATGTTTGAACCCCTGCTTTCTTCAAAGTAAGACTAATAACTTGAAACTTCTCTCTCCAAATATTCACCAATACTTTACTTTTACTATTAATTCCCTGTGCTATGATTTTGCACTAACGCAAACACACACACACACACGCACTTGTTGCACAACAGGATATCGGAAAGTTAATCAGGGCATTATGATGGCCTCATGGGGCCAAGTAAAAAAAATAAATAAATCACTGAACAACGCACATACAGACCCACCCACAAGTATTCACAAGAAATACAAGGCCAAGTCATTGCTTCTAGAAGATCACTCGAAATCAAATGTTTTATATATAAGATGAAAGTTCAAAATCTCAGCTTTTTTATATTGTGGTATTTATTTTGCTCTTTTACTTTGTACCTTTTGTGTCAGATCACCCAACTTTTAAGCGAGCATAAGTATGACTGAGAGGCATCTCTTAAAGTGTCCTGTGATACTGATTGATCAATTACTGTAAATAACTAGTCTGGGTTTTAGCCTTAGATTTTATATGAGAAGACTGTGTCTGTTGTTAAATATAATATGATTACTGTGGGAGTCACTGTGAATCTGACCGCTGTATAAACATTGGGCACAGCCAATGCAACAAGTTAAAATATCCTAAGAAAAATAAATAACCTTTGGTATACTAAGCAACATCCATCAGAGGCATTGTGATTGCGTTTAAGATAATCCACAAATCATCGGTGAGTAACGTCACCAACAACCTCAACAGAGCAGTAGTGAATGTATCACTAACCATTATTCAAAGAAAGCTTCAAGCACAGAAATAGCAATCATACCACAAGATCCAAACCTCTTATCTGCAGTAAGAGTCATAAAGACAGTTGATCGAGTAATGTCTACCAAAGTGATGGAAAGTGCACGGTATAAAGAAAGAACGCATCTGGTCATGATCCAAACCACCTGCACAAAGGGAGAACCCCCTCTCCCACACACACACACACCCACCCACACCCACACACACACACACACACAAACACACACACACCACAAAGAAAAAAAAAAAAAAAAAACAAACAAAAAAAAAATATCAA
>OMLM01005938.1:9842-72105 GCA_900302695.1 Helostoma temminkii | reverse complement strand
CAAAGAAAAAAAAAAAAAAAAAACTAATCGAAAAAAAATCTCAAGCCCTGTTTATGTAGTAAGCCATTCATTAGCCAGTAAGTCACTGGATAATAAAGTTACTGTTAACAAGTGGCTTATTTTAAAAATAATTACGATTTATTAACACTAAAGCTATATATTCGAGTATTTTTGCTCACTTATCTCGCTCATCGTTCTAATAGCAAAGGTGCTTCTACATTCCATAACATACAGAGATTTAAATCCAAAGCAATAAAAGCTGAAATTCTGACCTTTCATCTCATCTATTAATCTTAAAGCTATAAGTCTTCAGTGTACAGCAAACACAAATGAACTGGCCTTGCCATTTCAATCCTTTTGAAGGGGACTGGATATGCACATGCACACACACGGCTGAGCATGCACTCATTCATATTCACTGAATTTCTCCCACACATTCTGACCAGCCCTGCCAGAAGAAACAGAAACATTTGTGTGTCAGGAGTCACATGTGTGTTAAACCCCCTCACACACTCACACATTCAATATGGAGTCAGGTCAGTGAAGCGATGGTTGAAAAATTCCTGATGGGATTATGAGGAGTTAGACTCAACAGCCACTTAAAAGAAACAGACACATACTCACATTCCCTTCCTTTCAAAATGACATAATTATCACATCATGCATTTTCAGATATCCATATGTGTGCATTTTTCTGTTTTGTTTTTACAATTCAGAATAAAACAATTAGCAACAGAATTTACTGTTCTAGCTCCATAATGCTAAACCTGTGACCCTTGAGCCTTCACAGCACTCTGCTCACTATTTATATGTCATTAAACACTGGCCAACTGTGACCTGCTGTAAGCCTCATTAGAATACACTTCCTTTAATGGCTCACATTAGGCAACACACACACCAGCGAAGTCATATTATTTGGTTCTTTTAATGAACTGCACAAGCCAAGGTGAGACGGTATGCACAGACTGATGCAGTACAATGCCGCTCAATAGTTTCACCTGTGCATCCTTCTCATCCTGCCTCTGCTTTCATCTCAGGAGTGTGTTTGAATGAGGCAAACAGAAAGACTAAGGACAAAAAAGAAACTCTTCAGCTTCCACTTTCAGTTGTTCAAAGTCAAACATCAAGGAACTTGTTTTTGTTTGTTGAATGTTGTTAATGTAAGAGAGGTGGAGATTCAGAAGAACAGAAAGCTGATGGAGATGGAGACAATAATGTGCAAAAAGATAAGAAGGAAGGAAGGAAGGAAGGAAGGAAGGAAGGAAGGAAGGAAAAAAATGCTCAATTGAGTTCTCGGCACAACTCTATATTCTTTTCCTGTTTCTAGCTTTGGAGGGTTAGATTAAAGGGCACTAAAAGATATGTATGGGATCTAGATTTCTTCTTTTTCTTGGCATGTGAGGGGTTGATGAGTAACATTTCAGTGTTGCAGTGTGGACAGAGGTTAGAGTCTTACACAAGATTTGCTCAAATTGGACAAGTATGGTCAATCTGCCTTTACTTTAAAACTGTTTACTTTAAAATAGTTCTGTGACTTAAAAATTATATTTGCTTTCTTGAGAATAGTACTTTTCCATCACTGAGAATGAAGTATAATTTATAGTACTTATGAAACTAATATCCCCATGTGAAACTTTTGGACTGTTGTGTGTTATTTTTGAACCCAGCTAATAGCTGATAGTTTTTACCAAAAATAGTGTCTTCAACATGAACTTGCAAGAAAGAAAAAGAAAAAGAAAGCAAGAAAACCTGCTAATATGATCATAAACTTTCTTTTGGCAAGTCAGCAATACCAGTGGCTATTTCTGGTTTGGTTTTCCTTAATACACTTTCTTGAGTCATTTTCATCATTAAGATACTTGCTTCTGCTGCAATGTGTTCTTAATTTAAAAAATAAATTAAATAAATTTAAAAAAAGATCCAGATTGACAGGGTCACCACTAAATAGTCAGCCTGAAACCATTCCCCTCCACCTCTTCAGAGCAACAGATAGACTATAGACTATATGTCAATACACGGGTCAGGAAGAATAAAATACAAAAAGGAATAAATTAGCTAGTTAAATTAGAATAAATTATTAGCAGTGACAGATCAAATGTGTTATTACTGCTGAGCCTGAGGTTTATCAAAGAAAATGTGAATGTACAGTGTTTTTTAACTGCTTGATGCTTTGGGGAAGAAGCCATCAGGAAGAGAGAGAGAGAGAGACTGAACATTGATCACAGCTTTACTGGGAATCCCTTCTAAAAGATTAATGAGTTAAAGGAACTGGACAGGACACAGACATACATACAGTATTTACAAACACACAGCTCAGACAGTAAGATTCCAAGATTCCATATCTTGGCATAAAGGATTGTGTGATTGGTTGGAAATGGTCCATTACCAGACAGATTTTATCAGACAGTCGGGAACCCTACATCTATACTGGACCAATTAGAGACCTAAACAATTACAGAAATCATTAGAGCTAAACAATAATGCATTTTACAGATACTTGTGTTTTGGTTTTCTTGTATCGCACATTATGTCTCAGTCAAATTTATGACATATGACAAGCATTTAGAGGGGGAAATACAGGCTGATTGGTGAAGTGGAAGACTGTGTTAACTAGGGATTTCTTCACTAAAGATGTGTTTCGACAGTTCATTTCACTTTTTGGACTGGGTATTGTGCAAGAGGAGGACACTGCAGTTTAGGGACTATGACCTTCAGCACGTGATCATGAGATTTTGGTAGTGACCTAAACAAGATTACAAATACAAAAGTTATTCCTCTTCAGATCTGGGTTCAGACTAAGTAAAGAGGTTAGACAGTGAGACTCACTGTGCATCTAAGGTGAATCTGATCAGGGTGCCTCTTGGATGCCTTCCAATGGAGTTATTCTATTAACATTCAAATCATGGGAGTCTCCAGACTGGACATAAAACACACTGTACGTTAATTTTTTGTTCCTTTTGGAAAGATTGAAAACCTGTTTTCTCTTATTTGTGCATTTAAAAGCCGTGGGATCAGTATTACGTTATATCACCGCCAGTCGTCCAGACTGTCATCCTTCTAGCAATCCAGCCAGTCAATCAGTTGGTTAAGTTTCATGTTGAATTTAATGCCAACAGTTTGCCAGACAGGGAGCATGGAATACGCTGAGTGCTACTCAGTCAAGTCTGAGTGTGAACACGGTTCTTTGCCGGTACATATGGTACACAGTTTAAACATACAAGCAAACAGACATACTAAATGGAGAGATCAATCTTGTGCTTATTTATTCATTTTCAGCAACTGTGTTTTCTCTGATGACACATCAGAGAGTGGTTAAATCCCATGAATAATTGATCACATTTACTTGTCTAAATTAGTCTTTTGTAGTTGTCAAAGAGATACACAAATCACAAACAGCAACTGATATTTCAAATGCTTTCATCATGAGAGCTTTAAGTTTAGCCAGCATGCTGTTAATTCGGTTTGTGAACTTTAAGCTCTTGCACTGTGTTGTCAGTAATACTGGTCTTGGTTTGTGCACACTGACTTGTTTTACTCTACATTTATGAATAATTGCCCCTTGACTATACAGTTTTCTAGGATTTCTTCACTCTTTTTTGTCATTTCTATTTATTTGTCCTTATATGGAGCTGTACACGAATAGGAATTAGATTATATCGGTATGCCCTGACATTTTGAAAAGTAAAAGCAGCACATTCCAAATAATATAAAGATATAAATACAGTTTTGACAGCTGCAGTATATGGGAATTTTTGCAAAAAGTAAACCTTACTCTTTCCTGTTGTATCAAACCCATAACTTCTCTTCTGCCATTCGGTTTCCTGATTTTGCAGCTTTGTCTATAGTAATTAGATAAAGTCATTGTGAGGTAAAGAAGCTCAGCGAAGGCCAGAGATGAAACACTGGTGTAGCATCAGCAGCAAATGATGTCATGGCCAATAAATTTGCTGTTGACCACTTGGGTGATGGATTCAGGGATGAAGGAGGATAAGTTGGAAATAGAAATGGGCTAAAGGAAAAGGAGATCCAGAGAGAGGAAGTAACACAAAGAAATTAGAGAGACAAGAAGGATGTAAGATATGAAGAAAATGAGTGGACGGAAAGTGTGGATGGTCTGCATGATGAAAGGGATGTAGAAGGTGAAGTACTGAGTGAGAGAGGGGAAGTAGAGTTGGATAAAGACACTGAAGGAGAGAGAGGAAGAGACGAAAGAAATGATTAAGAGTGGAAACGCTCTTCTCTCAATCAGGATATGGGCTCCAATAAATAACATGCTCTCTCAGTAAACAGAATGATGTCACCACATTCACATACTTGGTCTCTCTCTCACCCCTGTGCGCACACACACATATACAAATCATAGGGTGGAGATGGTGGCAGGGAAGCAGTTTTAGCTGCTTAGGTTAGGTTAACTGAAAATTCAACATAATCTCAGTTGCACCAAATATTCCTTATCCAGTGTTTAATTGCAATGTGTTTTCCTTCCCCACTTCCTAATGGGTATTCTTGTACTGTTCATTTTCTTGTTGTGCTTGTTCTTGGTATTTATTGTGTAAGGAACACCATTGATAGCATTGTATTGATTCTGGTATGGTATATGTCAGGATGAGGTGTTCTATAGAGATAGAATGACGGGTCCATTTTACAAAAATAACAGTATATTAGAGAGTGGTTACTCCCTTCTATATGACACCTTTGCCTATTTACAGTGAACTTATGGTGAAAAGCTGCCCCAAGTAGCTCCATTGTTTGTCCCCAGTATTAGAAGTGTGATGTTTAGAGTGGCTGCCAATATGATGTCATACAAACAACTACTGCTGGATGACCATCTTTTTCTGCCTTCCACCAACACTTACTCATCGTATTGCTCTCCAGCGTAGCGCCATGTCTAATCGCTTAAAGACGTAGCTCAAACAAAGCTGAATGTAATAGTGATCACATCAGTAAGGTACCTATAGGGTACCTTTGGTATGGTACATTTTAGTGAGGCAGCATAATGGTATAACAAAGCCAACCTTAAATGGGACTGTAAAAGGGGCAAAAGAAAGATGGTACTATATTAAGACAAATGGCGAGGGAAAGTAAGGCTCATTTTAGCCATGTATGTGATCAATCTTCAGCTTCTCCATGCATGAGAGCATTCAAGTTTTATGTAATGTGAGTGATTGTGATCACTGCTGGAACAGAATAATCTGGAAGAAACAGAGACAGCTAGTGCAGCTATGACTAATGTGTTTTGTTTCAAACAAAAATCTTGTTTTAACTGCATCTATGTATGAATAAGCAGGGATTCAATATTTTCATTGCCTAAATCATCAGCTAGTTAGTCATTCCTTCTGTCATCAAAGCAACAAAAAAAGCAATCGCCTCCTTGGTATCGCTTGTTTGCCCAATATGACATTTTCAATTGGCAGTGGAATGTACAAGTGATTTAGAAGACTTTGCCTGTGTAAAATTTTGAACCTGATTCAAAACAGACCTGCCTTCAACCAATGTACAAAATACAGACATCAAAGAGGACAGCACAGCTAGTCTGAAATAGACATGTAGATAAATGAACTCAGTGTAAAGTGTGGTTGAACAGTGTTAGGCCTGTTTCATACTCTGCACTAGTGTTTCCCAACTTTATGTTTACAGCTTCTCATTGGCTGAACACACCTCATACAGGTAATCAGCAATGGGTAGGACAGGGACAGTTGGAAAACAAGCTGGACAGTGTGCCTTGAGGACCAGGATTTAGAACTACTGTTCTACAAAGCTACACAGACACAGCTGTAAATTTGAGGGCTACATAAATGTTTTGTGTGATGCACGCAACACGTGGCAGAAAAACACAATCTGGTGAAAGTCGGGTGAGGTCACTTGTTAAAAAGAAATAAAAGAAGCTAGGGAAAATTAGGGACGGTAGATACTACATTTGTCACAAATAAGGTGTTTAAAAGTTAATACGTGGAGTGTCTCATTTAATGAATAGGTTAATGCTGCCTTGTTCAGCATACATATAGTTGTAATACTTGATGCTATTGCCTGATTTATTGACACTGGAAATAGCTTTTCTTTTGTAAACAATGCATATTTGCGTATTTGCATTAGAATACTATTAACATGGAATAACGGGCATAATTTGGATGATGCATATTGCTACCCAAACACACATCAGACTCTTGCTGTGTAGCTGGAAGTGTTCATAGCTATGTAGCTTGCATAGAGTAAGAATAGGACCCTTAGCAAAAAAAAAAGTCATCAACATTCCAAATTCCAAAAGTACTATATGGATATATGTGATTTTGAGCCTATTAAGATCCAGTCTGATATTCGACACACAAATCAAAGACCCAATAAAATGGCAATCTATCTGAATTAACCTACCTCCGGGTTCCAGGCTAGGATTTGGAAATTAAGACCTAAGTGTAATCTTTGGAATCTTTAATGTCCAGCAGCAGATATGGAACTCATCATGGACCATCAGAGGTAGTCATCTGAACACTTCTTCTTTCTTCTTGACCATTTATTATACTTATATACCCATTTATTATAATCACTGCCTTCAGGGCAGCTGTTATGCAGACTACAATGTGTCTTTAACCAGTTGTAATGTTTCAATATATCAATATATTTATATAAATATATTGAATATTATATCAATATAATACAGTTACAATAATGTATAAATGTAGTGTTGCACACTGAATGTATTTGAACGTACACTGAAATAACCTTACTAGAAAATTAATATGATATTGAACCGAGATTGTCATGATTTCTTTAGGTCTGACTAGCAAATGCTAGTACTTGTACTTCTGTTGGATGTGCAATGTACAATCTGGTGTGTCTCTGATACTAATGAATGAAAGATATCTTGTTGTTCCTTCTGTTTTTTCCTTCTCCTCCTCGACCACAGGGAGGTTTGGAGATCAGGGTAGAAAAGCGCAGCATGTCTAGTTCTAGTTGGTATTCACAGCTTTGAAAACTCATGTTGACTGTTGCACCATTTGCCGTTGCTTAATAATGGTGCTGATGTTAGTATTATTGTTGTTGGAGTCCAAAGCAGTGCCTTATTTTTTCATATGAAAACATGAGTTATGTGAGTATAAGTAATATGCAATGAAAACAGTCTGTTATCAGCATTCCCCCTCTCTGACTCTGCATCTCCCACTGCCATTCTCTGTCTCATCTTTTCATTTATCATCTGTTCTGTATTCTCTCACGTCTTTCCTCATATCTGTCTTTTCCACCCACTCAATATCTTTCCCATGCCCCCTCGAACAATCTCTTCATCTATTTTTCACTGGCAATCACAAATCAAATTTATATTCTAGGCAGCATAATTGGCATGACCTCTGAGTCTCACTCATTTTCTGTCTGTAGGTTCATAGCTTTCAATTATTTCCTTTTTCCTTTGTTGTTTCATGTTTCAAGTTTTGTTAGGAGACTTTCATTTCCATTTCCTGGTTTCCATGCATTTTTTTTTCCAGTCAGTCACAAAAGCTGAATGGAAATGGAACATTCAGTGAACTTTCCTCAGTATCAGAATGGTTTTTATTGAAATAATTAGCTTCTTTTGAGATTCCAAAGGTAGCTTTTGAGACATTATTGTAATTTTGATACCTACTGTTACTAACTAATAATTTATGTACATTAATTTGTACACCAGTTCCTTTCAAAAATGTTTAATCTTCAAATGAATTAAAGCATGGACATCTAATACTATTTTTCTCTCATGTATCCGTCTTTCGCCTGCACGTCTCTCTTTTACTTCCCATCCTTCCAGACAACACCGACAGCTTGTAATGACAGTATTTGTTTGACTTCACTTGTCTTTATTTAGAAGTGCACTGCTGTCATCAATTATGGCATCATATGGATGTCCTATACATACACTACATCGCACCCGCATGCACACATAAGTATGCACAAAGACAGTGTGTGCTTTCCCATGCATGTTCATTTTGTACAAATTCAGTCAGACCTAACAAGCAGAGTTCATCCCCTTTCTATCCCTCTGTACAGACTGTGTATGTGAGCACAGGCATTATCTTTTGAGTATGTGTGTGTTACATGCCCTCTGCCAAGTGGGGCATATCCCAGGGATTTCTGTCAGTCAAACTGGTTTGCAATTTGTCAAAAAAACATGGTGCTTTCCAGAGAAGATAGATGTGTATATGTGTGTCTCGGGGTGAGTATGAGGGTGCATGTATCCATAATTTTTTGGTAGCAAAGCTTGCCTGACACTATTGCTGTTATATGTGGGTTATGGTAACTCATATAGAAACATATATGTGTTATACCATATTTTTGAGTGTGTATACTGTAGACAAGTGCATTCATGTTGTGGGCATGTAGCAGCTGATATCTGTGTAGCACAAAAAAACAAAGGCAAGTGACAGAGAGTGACAGCTACACTACAGTGCTCTCACACACACAGAGCTCTTCCCAAAGACTGAACTGACAGTGCTCTCTTTCTTCATTTCATATCATTCATTCATTCTTCTATTCATATCCGTTATTCCTTGAAGTGTTGCCTATTCACACATGTCTCTCTTTACTTTTCTTGCTATTTTTATCATATTTTCTTTCTGCTTTTCTGCAGCAATAAAATAAAATAGATGAGGACTGAGTACAAAACAGGACATATACTGAACAAATACATAGTATTAATATAACTACGACAAATATTAAATAAAGGAAATGTTTGCTTCTTCTACACATAGCATGTTCTCTGTGTGCTTCATCATGCAGACTTTCACATCAAACATAAATTTTAATTTAATTCTGATTCTGATTCTTAATATATGTCTTTTCATTAGGCTTCTTATCATTTCTTGACTTCTGTCTGTCTTCTTTGATTCTGTTTTGTTATTTTTCCATATCCCTCTTTCACATACCTTCTCTGCAGTCTTCACCTAATCCCCAAAGACAACGTTCCTATTTCCAAAGACATTTGTACTGTGTTTATGCGTCTGTGTGTGCTTGTGTGTGTGTTTATGCATGTGTGTGAGACCCTCGTGACAGTGATCTGCGTCACTGAGGACTTATTGACTTCCTTAAACTCTTTCTTGGGGTCAGCTGACTTAAACAGCCCGAGTGACAAATTGACTCCCCTGTTAAACACACACACACACAGGCACACACAGACACACACACATATCATTTACAGTACACACACTGTCTAATTTATGGCAATGCATCCTGTGTGAACTCTCAGAACACCAATCACTGCATTATGTACATCTTTTCAGCTTCTCTTTTCTCCTTCAAAACCTCAGCACACAAACCATTTGAAACATGTCCATGATAATCAGTTGACCTGACTGGCTTCTTTGTTGAAGCTTTATTTGTTATGGACGTAGCCTTGGCAATGTGGCCAAAATATTAGCACCACACAGTCAGGGATGACTAATTTGGTCAGCTATTGTTTCTCTGTTTGAGGCTTAGGAGGAGAGAATTCCTAAAGGGGCATTTCTTTTTACTGCTGTACTGCTGACCTCACAGCAATTAACCAGGTACTGTAGCTCAAACTGGCCAAATGATGCACAACAAAATCACAACTAACTCCTGAAACACAGCAAATCTTACCCTAAATCCAGTCGTCAACTAAAAGCAAATAAAAACAAGCTTGGGAATTTTTTAAATCTCAAAACACTAAAATCAGATTTTTGCTGATTACTATAGGTCATGCACTGATTGAATGTAAACAAGTGATTGTATGATTGAAGTTGAGCTGAGAGAAGTTGTTCAAGTAAAGCTCTAAAGAGCATCAAAGACACCAAACTACAGCAAGACTAGTACAGAAGTAGTACTGTAGCCCTAGTGCAAAGGAGAGCACTAGGAAGACAGCAAAGTTCAGAGGAAGAGAACAGCACCACTTTTAAAATCAGAAGCTGACAAGGCCTCATCAGAGAGGAGAGACTGTAATGAAGAAAATAAAATGCATACTCACCAAGCTGGCTGCGTCTCTGAGCGTAGGCTACCACCACCGCGGCCAGGACTACACAGCACAACGATGTCACAAGGTTTGCCATCTGTAGACACACACACAGCAAAGTCATCAGAGTGAGTGCGTGTGAGAGACAGAGAGCGTGAGTGAGCGAGTCTGCCTGTCGTCCTGATTGACTGACAGACCCATAGACGCCTACAACACCATGTAAGAGATGGAGAGACGGCTGCTTCCTGTCCTCTGTCTGTATCTCTGTGTCTTTATCTCCTTTCACTACTATGGTCCCTGGAGTGGCCTTTATTCTCTTTCTTCTCTGCAGTTTTCTTTGTTTCGTCGTCAAGCCACCTTAGTTCAAATGGTATCCCTTTTACTTCTCTCAGTGTTGTTAGCCTTTTCACTGTATAACCTTTCTGTTCATGTGTACCTCTCTCTCTTACTGTCTTTCTCTCTGTTCATCAGCCTAATGGGTCCATCCTCTCTGGGATGGGCTATGGCCAGCAGTTCTTAAAGGTATAGCACACCATAAACAAATGCACAGCATGCAAAATAACAATACTTCATAGGCTAACTGTCATCTCATCGTTGCCTCACATAAAATGTTTAGAAGGTCAGTTTTATATTGTTGCTAATAAAAGAGCAAAGATGAAGAAGGTAAATGTCTTTTACTGTCTTGTTTTTTTATTGACTATATTTCAGTCAGTTTTACATTATAGACTTCATGTTCTTAAAAAAAAATAAGCTTCAGTATGTAACTTATGTCAACTGTAAACATGTTTTAAAGTAAAGATGTGCTGTCAAAGCCTTTTGTGACCCTGACTCACTGAACAGCCTGCCCAGCATAGAAGTATTCCCCTGAGTGTTGTTGTTGAGTGAGCCTTACGCTTCTAACCAATCACAGAATGGCCAAGTCAGACACAGGAGCTCACGGTTGTCAATCAGTTCAACAATACAACTTACTTCTGGCCTACCCATGCCCTCAAGCCAGCTCTGGGCCATGAAGCTAAACCACAGTACTGCAACCCCCCACACTGATCACATGATTTACACAGGTTCAAAAGGCATTCCTCTTATATCGAATCCTTGCAAAAGCAGCTGATACAAATTACCATACGCGGTGGCCGTTGCACCCTTGCCTTCACAAATATACAAATAAGTGGGGCATTTTTGCCAAAGTGCGCAAAATAGATACACCATAATGCTTTAAAATTTGACACATTTACAAGAAAAATGTGACAATTCCTTCTTCAGTCTAACAAATACACTTTTGGGTGATACATACACAATGCACCACAAAAGAATGTCCTGTTTGGATCAGCTAGTGGTTGAGAAGGACTTAACTGTGATGAGTGAAAGAGTGAAAGGACAGCATTTAGGAGGTTTCGACATGTTTAATTTTGGCGGGCTATGTGCTAGGGATGCGCATTTTAAACTAAATTGCTATATTTACTAAATAGCAATTACTTTGAATAGCAAATTCATTTAGCATATAAATTTTAAATAAACATTTTGTGAAGCATGTTTATTTCTTCATGGGATTTAGATGAGAGGACTCATGAGTATGAAACTATGAAAAAGGAAACGTAAGTAAGCTTAAACACTATTCCAGGTATTATCTGGCCTGCCTCTGAATAAAGGCAGTTTAATAAAATCTGCCTACCAGGAAGAATCAATCTTTCCTGAGTCATTTGTAATTAAAAAGAAAGTGTAATAACAGCTAATTGCTGTTTTACTGGGGTGTTCTGTGCTACATTATTTCTCGGTCCAAACCTGTTGCTTGGCAACCAGCATTAGGCTTCATATTTGGCATAAAGACAGCATGGTTTTGATGTTCTCATTTAAGTCTTAGCGAGAGCGCAAACAATTATGGTTCTTAAACTACAGATCTTTACTCTTATTCTGTAAGTAAATAGGAATGTAGAGTTTTGTAATTTAGGAGCAGATACAAGTTCTTAAGAAATATTCTTCAAGAAATATTTTAGTTACTTCCCCGGAAAAAGCTTCCATTTCTGTTTTTATAGACTTTAACCACACACAATGTGTTCATTAGTCATCTTTAAATATAAACCCCATTCATTCAGTATTTTTGCTTTCTCCCTTCCACTAGGAGCTGAGGTCAGAGGTCGAGGGCAGCTACAATTGCACTACACAGCTGTAGTTCTAATTAATTCACCATCTTCTTCAAGGACATTTGAACAGGGTGGGTGCCTGACAACAGGAGAGCTTGAACTCAGATCCTACAATTAAAATGTGGCCTCTGCTCCTTGTCTTTCCTATCAACTGTCTTCTGTTCAGCGTGGTGCTCTCTTTCAGAGAAACGCTGTCTGAGGGTCTGTCTTCTGCTGAGACTTGTGGAGTAAGGTGCGTATGTCTGCATGTGGGGAACACGGTGAACACTTTAAATCGAGGCAAAGAAATTAAGGTGAATTTCCTTGTTCTTTTGCTGTAATACCCTAACTGTCATCCCCCATTACCTCTTGCTCTTTGTTTAGCTTCAACTTTTTTTTTTTTTTTTTTTCCTGGGACTCCTCTACTTTCTTTTATCTCACTCTCGTCAGTACACATGGTATCTCTCAGGTTGCCTCTCTCACATAATATCCATCACTACTTCAGTCTCTTTGGTTGAAAAGTTGAAAATGAACACTACTACACCATGTTTAAGGATCTGTGAAAAAAGAAAACATCTGCACGTATCGCTGAGTGATGTTCAAGAACATGAAAAAGCTTTTACTATTGAACTAAAATGTCAAAAGGCAAACTGTCACAAACATTAAACATGAAGGAATGTTTTCATCACATCAAGGCTTTTACACTCAAACCACACATTACACTAAAGAACAAAGGATGTTTTTTTTTTTTTTAAACTGCAATGCCAAATATATCTAAAAATAAATAACTGCCAGACTTGAATTATCACTTCAGTGTAGAAGTCATGGGGTTTTCAAATAGCATATATTCTGAGATTTTTATCACAGCAACACAGCAATTACAGAAAGGTGATTCTCATTAGGAATAATCAAGACAATGGCACTGAAGATGTTTCTCCTGATGAAAAATGAACACATCCCCCCACAGTGCTGTCTGGATTAAGCCACTCTTCAGTTGCAGCTATTGCAGTTCCTCAGTATTAAAGGGAATATGGGTGTAGAAATAAGCAGGTAAATTAGGAAATAAGCTTCCACCATAAAATAGGTTATGCAGGAAATGTCCATCACCATCATCGTGGCTACTGTTACAGAAGATGCATTTCTCACCTTGCTGTTTCCCTGCAAAAGTAGCTTCCCAAAAACAGTGATTACTGTATGTGCTAATGGTTTTAGCATCCTGTAACATTTTAGCTATCTTCTGCTCTTGGATTTTGGTGCAATAAATTTCTTTTTACCATGCTTTACTTCTTACAATACATAAAAAAAGTTCTTTGTATGTAATGTACAGTACATGAACACACTGGGACATGCAGACAAATAAGCACATAAACGCTACAACACCCAGACTGCCACTGGTATAGTTTACAGAGTTATGAAGTAGATTTGCATGAGAACTCCAACCCAGCTTCTAATATTCAACATTATAAAAAGAAACAATCAATCTATGTAATACATTATTTTTTTATACCTGTGACAAAAAAAAAAAAAAATCAATAATAAAAGTAAAAGTTTGAAATCATGTGATTGAGTGCATTTTTGTGTGCGTGCACTTGTGTGTCTATATGCATGTGTGAGTGATTGGCAGCTCATATGTATTTCATCTGAGCAGATATTGAGGAGAGTGACAGAGGGTGAAATTAAAATTGCATCCCTTGTCAGAGCATCACAATCCCCATCTCTGCTCTTCAATTTCTAAGTGCTGGTTTGCCCATCAAAATCCAAATGCTGTGCATGTGTGTGTATTTGAGACTCACTGGGAGCAAATGCTCTAGTTTGTTGTGCATGTGTGTGTGTCTGAAACTGTGGCGGTATTTAGCCCGTCTATCAGCAAACAATACAGTTTTGAAATGTGACAGCTTCAGATCGCTCACATAATGACAGCCCATGGGCAGTTAGCGCTGCAATCACACAAACTCAATACAAACCCTCCTCCCAAATCCATCCATCCTATCCTCTCCTGACTCTCCTATTTATACCTTTCTTCATCCCTCTTCCATATTTATTTATTCATTTCTTATTGGAGAGGAAAAGGCTGAATAGGCGTGATTCTTTTGGCTGCTTAATTAAAATATATAATTCATCGCTGCGTCAAATGATTTTGCCTCTGCGTCATTGTGGAGTCCGATTTGGGAACATTTGCATTTAAATTGGAAAGCCAAGGGGGGAAATGCACAAGGCGGACTAAGATGTGTGCACGTGTAGTATAGTATATGTGTGCATGTGTGAAGATAGAAGGCATCCTTCTCTTAAAGAACTGCGTACACTCACTCTTTTTCTTTCATTCTTTTTTTTTTTCCCATCGCTGTGTAAAAATGTCCAAATTCACACAGGTACATTAAACATCACATTGGTTGGCCAATTGGCACAACAGAACATCTTGTTATGGAAAACTTTGAAGTTTGTTTCTTGAAATAGCAACTTCATGTCCACCCACCCACAGACATGTTCAGCGAGTAAATTCAGTGGGCTCTTTTTCCTCATTAACGTTAACCCACATTTCACAAGTCACTAACTGCTTACAAACACACACAGTATATTTTATTCTTACTCTTTCTCTCAAAAACAAAACAGCCAAATCCCCTCTTTCAGCGAGAGCTGTCAAGAGTAAAACAGTTCATTACAAATGTGTCTACAGAAAACAAGAGAAAGTTTCCCCTGAGTAATAAATGAGCTGTCTGATTTAAAGGAAGAGTTAAGTTTATAGCCGTCAGGAACTTCATCTATAGCTGTCAAATGTATGGGAGAAGCTCACAATAGATGAATTGTTGTTCAGAAGGCTATCAGCGGGAAAGCGAGTTTTGTTTCTAAGTGAGATATCCATCATGTGAGAAAAATGGCACATTCTGTGACAAAAAAAAAAGAGTCAAAACAAATCTTTTCATTTTATAGGTTATAAGTAACTGTCCTATTCAGTAATTTCTTAAGGGCATGTGGTGAACTGAGATTTATTCATTCACTCAGGCATTTACAGTGCATCTGATGCTGAGGCAGTGGTGCATGTTTCGTGTGGGACATAGCTGGAGGTCAGCTGTTTAAGAGATGCTAAAAACAGTGTGTCTGGCACCACAGAGCGCATTAAACAATTGTAAAATCACACCTTTTTTCTGCCTGCCTGCTTTATAAAGCACCAGCAACACAACTCACCATCTGGAAGAATGGGTTGAGCACATAAACAGGAAACAATGTCGAATATAGCAGCTGGGGAGAATACACTGCTGCTACAAAACGCAAAGGAGCACCACTGTCATGATGAAGCCATGATAAATGCAGTTTTAAAGTTTTAAATGATGAAGACTCGCTAGGAAAATGCACCAAGGACAAGAAGAAAGGGTGAAAAACTTCATTCAGGAAGAATATTCTGACTTCATCGTCAAGAAAAACCTTGAAATTTGGAGGCAATGTATCCTTTCCAGAGGGTACACTTGTACATCAAAAGGATCCACACTGCAGAATAAGACCCCTGTAATGTGCACCATTCAATGTTCTGACTGACTTACTTCTGACATGTATGCCCTACCTTGGGGCAATGACACATGAGTATTTCTTTCCAAAGCAGTGCAGATATGCATTTTTAGCATGTTCTTTCAGTTCACAAGGACAGCACCAGAAAAAAAAATTACCTAATGTACTGATGAAAATGTTGGTAAAAGAGCAATAGCCTGTAGTTAAGTTGAAGTACTGTTTATTTAACAATATTTAGACAAATCCCTGTGAATTCCATGGTGAATGTAACGATTGGACCAACGAGATTCAAACACTATTAACAACTATGTGCACCAGAGATCTTTTTCATTGCTATTCTTAAAAAAACAGACACTCACTTTCTGTGGCTTAAGCAGAGAATCAGCATCGACATAAGCTCACCGGTGACTGTAAACTAACTGACAGGTGTTTATCCACACAGGATTCAAGCTTTAATTAGTTGTACCTGTGACCCTAACACCCATTAAAACAGCAAAAATGACTTTGTGGCACCTCATCCATCAAAAACAGTCCTGCACATGATCTCTGTTGACTAAGCACATACTTTTACACACATACACAAACACATAATCACACCTAAATGATGCCACTGTAACCTTTAATGTCATGTTCTTGTTTCAATAATACAACTTCCCCACTCCCATGATGCTTGGCTTTGCTTAGCAACACAAATTCTCTCATCAATCATGCAGGATTGCTGCAGATTACCCACAAGCGCTGAGTGGGGGGCGGCAGGGGTCAAGGCTGATAGCGTGGCTGTTGGCATTTTGGGTAAAGCACACACACGTACACACACAGACACACAAAGTTGGCATTTGGTGCGGAGTGTTGATAGCTGGATGGCTGTGACCTTTTTCACAGTCATTCTGGCTATAATTACTCGCTAAAGACAACGTCAATCGTGTCTCAAGAGGTAGCAGGGGTCGAGCCCATAAACGCACATGTACACGCGCACATACACACACATACTTGTGCATGTGCATGACAGCTCCTGGCTTTGAGTGATAAATTCAGCCATTGATTACATGTGACTGCTCTCAGCTGGCTGAGATTTAAAGGACCTGAACACTTCAGCTACCAGGTATCATGTATCCTACAGCACTGCTTCTGTGGTGGTGGTGAAAGTCCCACGTCACAACCTGTGGTGGTCATGTTCACCTTGTAGAGATAAAGCCTAATAGTACTAAACATGATACACTGGATTAATAACTTGGCTCGAGTCCTAAGAACCATGAAACTTCAATACTTCTGTGTGATTTACTCATCAGGTAACAAAAGTCTGATGAGCATGTACGAGTGATTATCAATGCTCTTTTTTTTGCATTTGAGCATGAATATGTCGGTATATGTGAGAGCATGTTTTTGTCTCCACCCTGCCATCTGGACCTTCTTGTGTATGTAGCAGCAGATTTAGGTGGTTAGAAAGCTCTGGAAAAACATGGTGTTACCTCCAGCCCTCTCACCTCTGAACTCTATAAGTGTATCAAAGCTAAGAAAACAGAGCCCTGTGTGTGAATGTGTGTGCGTATATGTGTGTGAGTGAGTGTGTGTGTCAGCATTCTTAAGGCCTATAAGGCTTTGAATGATGGGTGTAGACTCCCCTTTGTGAACAGGGAGCCTCCAGGAGCTGCGCAGCATGTGTGTGTGTGTTTGAGGGAGAGTGTGATGTACGGGCTGTGATGTTCTGAACAGAGGTGTTTTTACAGGGAGTTAATCAGAACCAGAGCTGAGGTCTTGCCCACTGTGGATGAAATGCACGCACACACACACACACACACACACACACAAAACAAAGTACAAGCCTCTACCCTTATTTTCCCAAATTCAGTTCTCTTGACTTGCACTTAAATGCATCAGTTTTTCTGTTATATACATATTGGGAAAAACTTCCAAGTAATATTTCAAGTGTAATACAGGATTTGCTGAACTGTGTCAGTGCCTTTACAGGTAAAATTGTAATTTAGTATGCTCAGAGTTGTAGTGGTTAAATAAGAGATACAAACTGATGCTACAAAACCAGAGAACTGTTTTTCTTTTGTTGTTTGTTTCTCTCCACACATTATTTTTTTTCATCAAAACCTTGTGTCAGCATAAAGTAATATGTCAAAACTTCTTTTTTTTATTTTAAATTTTAAAACTGCCCTAAGTAGACGAAAATAAACTGTCTGCAAACTTAAAAATCTATTTCATATATGCAGTAAAAACCGTACACTTCAAGGCTCCTACAAGACAGAATAGGCCATTATACTTTGAATGACCACAGAACAATGTGGCTCTACATCCCTGGCTTCACAAAAATTGTGTCTCTCTATTTTCTTTCCGAGGTGGAAGTCTCTTTTGCAATGGATTCACAATTCATTAACCAGTTGACCCGTACCGATATTCAACATCTGCATAGACATATGTGAGAAGCTGCATAATAACCTCTGCACCAGCCAAGTGCCACATTCCTTATGGTCACTGTGATGAAGGATTTGTGTCTTCCAAAGCCAGTTGATGCTATATAAAGAATAATTGCCTCTTCTCCTGACCAGTGTGCAAAGCCGACTCTTTTTTGAAAAAAAATGGAAATACCAATGTATTTTTCCCTCCACAGTGAAAAGGAATTGCAACTGGTTTCATGGGGTCCAGCAGGTTCTTGACTTGCAAGTCAGGTTCAGCTTTAGTCTGACAAAATGCTTGTGTGCCACTGTATTAAAAATGTGTTGATGGTTGTCAATCTGTGTGTAGCTAACACTGTTGCTTCACAGTAAAGAAAAAGGAGAAACAGAAAAGATTTTGCTGTTCAAAGTCTAACTTTTACACAAGGAGGAAGGAATCCTACACCACAGATAACTCCAACAACATGACCACTAAGAGATAAGAAGTATTGCAATTGTGAAACCAAGACTGAAACCAGAATACAAACATCCCAAAATTCATATTAATCTTCCAGATAACAAACAGAACCCCAGACCCTTTCAGCATAATTATTTTTTGCAACTATTTTGGCCTTACCCCCACCACCCACTCCACCCAAAAAACTGCTAGAAATATATTTGAAAAAATATTGGAATTTGAATTTCCCCCCGTCATGCCTGTGTGACAGCCAGCAGGGTCAAAAATCCATTCACAAATGTGCAGCATGGTATGAAATTAGTGATGGTGGTCACAGTTCACATGACGATTACACCAAATTTGTACAAATTATATGATTTTGGTTGTAACATTAGTTTCTGATTCTGCCATGGTTTCTTCCAGATGTGCAAATTCAAACATGCATTCATTCAAAACCGCAGCAGGAAGGATCGAGATGATTGATTGAGCACTGAGCATTTACACTATTGTCTGTCTTTAATACAGTGCAACAAAACTTTTTTTTTTCCAACATGAAATGTCTGTGTTTTTCTTCTTCTCCCAAGCTAGAGGTTATTGATCTCTCAGACATAAGCTGTAATTGTGGAAAAGGCACATTGTGAAAGACTGAAGTAGAAACAACCAGGACAGATGTAAAGTGAAAAATAGAAGTGAAAGAGAGCGTGAGATACATGAAAAGCATGAAACCAAGAAAGACAAACACACACTTTCTCTTATAGCAGCAGGGTATACAGTATGCATGGTGGCGTATTTGTGTGAGACTACAGGCCTGGGTGTTTACCTGCATGTGCTGGACACTAAAAACAGTATGTTTACTGTTTACTTAACTGTTTGCCAAACCTCTTTAGTAAATACAGTGGACACAGTAGCAGCTTAGACCAGGCTAACACACACCTACACTTACACAGAAACACACACACACACACACAAACCACACACGTACTATGTGTTCATCTGTCCAGTGGCCTTTACCACAGGCAGCTATTTGTAGAGTTGATTCCTATGGCCTTCATGTAGGTCTGTCCATCAGTTATGTGGCCTTTCACACACACACACACACACACATACACATAGAAATACACTGTGCAGACACACAGGAGAGCAAACACAAATGCATATTAAGGCAAACACAATATGTTAAGTTATGGATAAATATGCACTCAAGAGTGTCCTAGAACACACTCATGCAGTGTTTATGCATATCAAACATACACATATGCATCTAAATAAGTTCACAAAACACAGTTGCACTCTGAATTGGGTACCCAAGAACCTCAGTTACCAGACAAACACACTAACTATATGGGAGTATTCACTAAAGTATAGTGAAGTATCTGTTGCCTCTCTCTGAATAAATACTACACATGATTTAAATAGCCTTGTGTGTGTCCATTCAAGGGCATTTGCATCCTCGTCTCATTTGCTTGACACAAATGTACTGTAAAGTATGTAAGTAAGTAAGTAATTACCTTATGTTAAGATCATGTATTTAAAATTCTTTACAAAAAGAGTTAGAGAGAAATTACAAGACATTACATTACATTAACATGATATTTTCTTAAAATTAGGTCAAAATTAACAATTCGCTAACAGATAGTTAACTAGGGTTTGACGGTGTATGTGTTCTGAGTGGAATATTTGTAGGCAGAAATGTACTGCATTCATATTTTATTATTGGGTTTTACTGGTATGTCAATATCAATATACAAATGTATTTCTCATATAAATCCAAGCCCCATATTTGGGGGGTTATGAAATTACACTTCAGCATAAGTGCTCAGCCTGTCATATCAGCTTTAAAGTCCTCTGTAACCAGTCCTGTTTAGTCACGACAGTCCTACTATAAGGTGATGTAATGAATGAGGTCAAAGCTGAAAATGAATCAACACCAGTATAGTCAACTGACTATTTTTTTTTCCTTTCTTTTAAATTGTTAAACTTCTAAACAACCTCCGTTCAGTCATTGATCAGCTTCAGTCGCTACAGTTTTAGAAAATCATGGTGGCCGAGAGGTTGCAGAAGAGTTCCAGTGTAAAAATTTCCAAAGACCCACAGTTTCAAAACTACAAAGTACTCCAAAAAGGTGTTTCGTGCATGGTGCAAAATTTGGTTGACACATTAGGACTAGTGCTAAACACAAATGCCTTAAGAGAAAAGACACAGATATTATTCTTGTGCTATTGTGCTAGAAAAGGCAAAACCACCAGCGTGTTACCTGTTGAAGTTTATTCCATCAGTAGTGTGAGCTGTTTAATATATTTTGTCCTGCGTGCACTTAAACCTGCTGAGCACTCAGGACGTCTTATTACATCACACTTGTGTGATTTGTACCCTGGGAAGAGTCATATATTGCTGAGCAGCACTATTCTAGATGACTACTAGTGACTGCTGACTTAACACTGATGTCATTATCTAAGCTCACGCTGTGTCTATATGTATGTGTGTGTGTGTGTGTGTGCGCGTGTGGGTCACAGTGAGCGAGAGAGTCGTTCATTACCTCAGCCAGCTCCCTCTGCTCGCCACAAGCCCTATAGGCACACATTCTGTCAGCCATTCTCTTACTCTCTGTCTCTCTCAGTGATGCTATAATTCAACATTTTAACTTGAGCTGTCTCTTTCTCCCTCAATCTTTGTCTCTTATTCCACCTTTGCCTCTTCCAACTGCTACACTCCTGTCATCCTTTCCACCTTTTCTCTGCTTTTCTTGATTCAACTTTGCTCTTGGTTCTGTCATTCACTATCTTTCTTTCCAGTACTTCAATTTTTTCCTTCTCTTCCTCTCTCTATGTATCTGTTTTTTTTCATTCCTTCTCTCTCCCTCTCGCTCATGTGTCCTCCAGTAATCGCTGATGACAGCATTTCCTATTTTCACACAGCAGAGAGCCCTGAACTTCCCGGTGGAATTGCCATGATGATGATACACCAATGAGTAAGCAGGGACGGTGACGACCTCTGAATTTAAATCTATTTTCATATAGAGTAAGACTGGCCTTCAGCAGATATGAGCTTTAATATGAGCCACGAAGTCCATTTTTAATGAAAAGAAAGTATTTCTGAAAGTACGCTTGTTTAAATCAAAATTTGACCATTAAAGTCCTTAGATAGGGACAATATAAATGAGTAACACTCCCTCATCTATGATAAACTACTTCTAAAATGTCCTTGAGCAAGGCATTGAACATCCAATGGAGCTGCCCCGTGGCCATCAACAAAAAACTGTATTCACAAGGCAGTTCACAGTTGTTAATATGCATAGCTACATGAATCAGAGCATTGCAGACACACGAGCACAGCCAACGTTACCTTAATAAATAAAGGTTAAAATGCATATTTTAATTTCCCTCAGCCTCAGGTGGTTTGAGCAGTCATCTTAAGTCTTATTATATTGTTGAAATGGGCTCTATGTGCACAGTGAATGATTACAGAAAGAAACACATTTATTTATTTATTGTAAGAGTAAGGTAAGTGGCTGTGTAATTTCAAATAAGTGTTTTTTTTCCAAACGGACCATTACTCATGCAAAAAAAGCAGATTAGAATTCATTGAGAAAGAATTAAGGGAACAAACATGAAGCAGAGGAGCAAATCACAAGGTAGAGAACACTAGAATAGGCTCCAGATCTGACTGAAGCTGAACATACAGTACAGCATGTGTGGGTGAGCACTTGCATCTATGTTGCCTTAAGTAAACACTTGAGTCATCAAGGTCTTGACAGGACTATTAGCATTCTGTTTCCATTTCTTCCCTCCCCCTCCTTACAGATACTGTCCAACAGTGTTTCATACATTCACACACACACACACACACACACACACACACACACACAGACACACACACTTTGCTCTTACCCCTTTAGCTTTTTACTAGAAATGCAATTCGTAGTATGAGCTTGGCCAGGCATAGGTGCTGCTCGGGCGATTTGCGGACACCTCAAGTCCAAAATTTCCTATAAATGTGGTATTAAAGACTTCACTACTGCTCGTCAAAACGAAATAAATTGCCAAATAAAACAGCAAAAGATGGGGAAAAGAGAAAAAAAAGGTAGTACTATTTTAAAAGGTAAATATATAGATGAAGCTGGACAAACAGGAATATAAAGAAAAATATGGTGAAGAATGAGTAGGGGTGTAAGAAACTATCAAGACAACAGAAGCAAGAGGAAGTGAATAGTTGAATAAAAGTAAAGCTGAATGATAAAAAGTGGAACAAGAACACATGAAAAATCCTATTTCCTTACTCCAGACTCCACACTTGCTGCTGTGAGATCACAATAACAGAGCGGATGAATAAATGCAGTTGTACAAACACACACAGGAGCAAACACACACAAATACACACAGATAAATGCTTGTATGCAATTTATGCAACGGTGTTTGTCAACCAATAACCATATACTCACTTAAGACTCTTATGCAACAGCACTTAAGATATTCAACTTTTTTTTTTTTTTTTTTTCGTCACACAGGATTTGGAAACTGTGGTCTACCGCGTTGCTCAGCCAAAGAGCTACACTTTCACCCAAGCTGAAAGAAGTCCCCACACTAAACTAAATAAAATATACTTGAACTCTAAACAATGATCATAGCATTGGTATATTATCTCTTCAGAGCAGCAGAGAGTTTTAACATCTGTGGGTGGATATTATTTGCATGAAAATGTCAAAACAAAACTTAAATATATTGTTGGTATCCTGGAGGAAGTTTATTCTTTCATTCCATATCTCATTTCAAAGCAACTAATAACTGTCAAATGACAATATGAAAATAATGACTCTAGAACTGAGCCAAAATCATGATAATAACTGCTGGTGAACACAAAAACATGGATATAACTTCAGAAATCAACTCACATTCAGATTATAACATGAATTAGTTAGCATCAGTGATTTTAGGGTTTATGGGAAAGTAAAAATTTCAACAGCTGGTTTCTTTCTTTATGGACGGGTGAACATGTGACTCTGCAAATATTCAGGCTAAAAATTAGATGTTTCTGTTGTAAAATGTTTTTGAATGAAAATATAATTGTGCCATGTACGTTTCAGAGTAACCAGGTCTAGTTGCAGACAAACAAATGTTTGCTGTGAGGGGTCACAGTCAAGATTTATGATGGTTTCTATACGGTATATTTACAGAAAAAAAAATTCAACTTATCAGTGAAATCTTGCAGAAACATTATTGTATATCCAATCAAAAAAACAATGGACATTAATAACATAGAACAACAGTTCACACAACCATTGTAACAGTTCAGTTCAGACCTCTGGTTTTCTTTTGTAATGTTTTTCATTTTACGTGGGGTTGGGGCCTTCAAAATACAGATGACTTACACTCTGCACTGTCCCTAATGCCCTCACAACATAGATGAATGAAGGTCTGTACCGTCCCTGAATGTAACACATCAGAAGAGCTGCTGATGGACTACTAACTACTCCAGATACATCTATCTATCTTTAGCCTGCAAACATACAAGGCTTAGGGAAAATATTGTTCAATAAAGCAAGTTAAAATCTAAATATTGAATGTGCAATGGTATTAGATCATATTTTAAAAACACTGCTGTCCCTATCTAAACATTTGAAGCAAAGTAAATGACATACCATTGAGAGAGTCTTTATCCAAGGGTTGGATTCTTCATTAATAACATTGCTATGAATTTCAGTGGGATTCTAAGTGAGTGTTCTTAATTCTGGAACAGAACCCAGAAGTTCTTTGCATTTCTCTCTGTCCATTAATGTTGCACGAAAATAGCCTCCGTGTCTCCGGTGTAAGTGCACCTACTATATATGTGCTGTATGGTAAGTAGCATTTATTACAACAGACCTGATACAGTTGTGAAATGCCTAATCGTCACTCATACTGTGGAAGTTCTCTATAGGACATCCTGTTTATTGGCTATTTCAAGTTCATATTTGTACTTGGTTTTCCATCTTGAAACCTTGATATGATAGAAAAAATTAACATCTGCAGACTACAACATTAGTCGTGCTTGATGATGTATCACAATAAATTATAGAAATGTTACATTTTTTCAGATTTCTTAGTTCCACCTTATTCTTCTGAGGCCAGGTTGAATGGCGTTTTAGTACACATCTCATTGCTTCACAACCTCATTCTGGCTCTCTGATTGGGTCAGCACAGCCGGAAGGCATACACATTAGTCTGTTGACACAATGTAATGAAAAGCTGCTTTGGAGTTTGTATTAAATGGAAAAGATGTGAAATTATCAAACGTATAAAACCACGATGACAAAGAAACTGTAGGCACAAGCAAATAGGCTGAAGCTCTAAATGATAGCAACAAACCACAACTTGCTTGCAAATTGGGCTGTAAAAAGGCATGAAACCAACACAAACAGGACTGCAGATCATGAAAGGTGAGTTAGAAGGTAATTCTTTGGAAAGAATGGAAACATAAAAGGATGAATAATGACTGAACAAAAGTAATCTCAGTGTGTTGTTATCCAGCACAATGGGATGACAAACGTTCACTGGTGTACAGCAAAGTGGATGTAATGGTTTTTATTGTCTGGAGGTGGCTCAGAAAGAAGTGATGCACAGATGGATGTTAATCAAATGCCTTCTAGCTGCCATACACTCACATTTAAAGAAGTCGAGCATGCGCATAGCTTTTTGGAGCTCCATTTTAAATTCTATTTCGCAGCCCATGTGAGATGACTGACAATCGCTGTCAGATTCCACTCCATTACTCTCACGCACACTCAGACACACACATATGTATCGATTACTGAAGTCTGCAGCCTGTGGAGTGGAGCAAATGTGAATTGGGCAAGTGAGGGAGGAGGCATATGCACATATGAACACACACTTTGGAGGAACCGATGGGCTGTGCAAAGCGCCTGTCTTCTGCTGACATTAAAAAAAAATAAAAATCACATATACACAAACATGTCACAAGGATTAAGCTAAAGGCAATTCCACCTGCTTGCTATTGTCTCATTTTTTCAGGGTAAGGACAACAGTGGAGAGGAGAAGAGATGAGAACAGTGAAAAGACCCTAGACCCTTCTGTAATATGATTAGGGTTAAAGGATTGCTGTAAGAGCACCAACACTCTGACTTTTACATTTTCTATTTTTGTAATTGCTTGTAATGTTGGTGATCTACTGTAAGCTTATGAATAAATCTGTCAGCTTAATGTCTCCGAAGTAGAAAGAGCAGAGGAGAACATAGGGACAACATAGAGAAGATGAGAAAAATGTAACGGAGGCAGCTCAAATCCAGATCAATGTCTATGTAAGAAATGAGACACAAAAGATTTTTTCACACTTGTCTGATCATTCACAGTCCAAATAACACATACATAACAATTTAGCCAGAAGTCAAAATACTCCTATCAGCCAGCAACTCAGGTTCTATTTTGCACTTCAAGTAGCTTTATCTATCTATCTACCTGCCATTCTTTGGCTGTCTATCTATATGTGTTGTCTGTCCATGTTTTGCTGCCTCTGCATTGGAGAACCTTAGTTGCACAAGGTGTGAAATGAGACTATATTGATCGGTCTGCCTGTGTTGAAGCGTGTATGTGTGCACCACTCTGTGGGTGTTTGGACGCATTTTGGTTTGAAGCCATCATTGCGAGGACATTGTGGCCAGTCTCCACAACTTAAATGTTCTGTTTGGGGTTTAAGAATTGCTTTAGTTTTAGGTTAGTGTAAGATAGGAGTTAGTTTTGTTGGTAAATGCCAGGATGAATGCATTTTTTCAATTAGTGTCACAGGATGTGTGTGTGTAAGAGAGAGTGTTTCCTCTAATGTTTTGTTCAGGTGATTTGGTTTTTGTCTCACTGCAGAGCATGTGCAATGTGTATAGACAATGAAAATAAGGTAACTTCATTTGAGAAATCTCACACATGCTTTTCTCTAGCAGTGCTGTAGCCCATACCATATTTTGCAATGTAGCCTGAATCACCAATGAGATGAAATTATATGTGAAAGTAATTGTTGCCAGAATTATCAAGTATGGAGGCATGATGTTTTGTCAGTCTGTTGATTAATCTCAGTGGAAGTTCACTAAATCTAACTAATTAAAATTAATTAATCCAACAATACTGCCTTAGAAAGGTGATATGAGGCAAAGAAGATAACGACAAATGTAACTGGCATCAGATAGCCAAGTAGGATTTATTCCTACTTTTCTCTCCCAAGGCAGTGATACTCAGCAGAGTTTAACAGACCACACATGTTACCATCTACCAGCCAAAACGGGACAAAAATATGGCAATAAATTATGAATGAAGTAAATATTAGCCAGCTTCCTGAAGAGCTGTGCTCCCAATAGTGGCTTGAACATCGTAATTTCGCTTCCATATACAGTATAGTGACAGATATGCTGTGACACCAAAAATAAAACATTATTAAATCTTCAGATGTATTTTTTTAAAGGCTAAAAGGAGTACAGTACAACATTGAAATAGAACTTATACATTTTGTGATTATTATGCAGAATGTCATTGTATATTTGAAAGCTTTTTTTATGATTATTTTCTGAAAATCACTGTGACTGCTCTGGCTACACATCTTACTCCTCTCTTTTCTCCCACCTCTCTCTTAATTGCATTCCTATGATTGTTAACAGGAACAAATTGCAATTTATTTAACACCCACTCCTTCTCATTTGATCCTCCTCTGCTTAATTCTTTTTTCAGCCCACTTAAATTACTACCTGGCAGTGTTTTCCTAACACGTTTGTTTACCTCTGCCTTCCTTTCTCTCCTCTCCCAGACTTTTTTTCTACAATTTCATCATTCCCTAGCTTGATCCATCCAGCCTCTGTCAGCTCTCTCACCCTATTTACCCCTTACCCTTTCTTTCCTCTTCCGTGTTCTCCCTTCATCTCTCCTTCCACTCTCCACTGCCTTCCCTCCATCATCTTCACCTGCTCGCCCCTGCTTTTATATCCCTTCTCCATTCCTGCCCTTCTTCATCCCTTCTCGCTTCCCTCCCTCCCTTGTAAGACAATACATTTGCAGCCTGAGTGATATATTGATCCCCTAAACCCCAGCGCCTTTCAGAAAGGTAATTTTTTAAGGGGGAAAGAAGATTAGACAGAAACACAGCACATTTCAAGGTGAAAGGGTCTCTGCTCTGCTTTACTCATGCCAGCTTTTTTAAAAAGGGTGATCAGCAAATGTGTAAAGTGCTCCACAGAATTCCCCTGCCATCCTGCTGTCTCCACTTTCTTCAACTCACCACAGTGTGTGTAAAGGGTTTGACGCTTTAAAAGTCAACCTATCCATCGGGTGAAATTTCCATTGCAAAGCTTCTTTTTCTTTTTTTTTAAGTTTGACACAATTGTATGCAAGTTGTGATTCTAACTGCTACACAGTACTTAACCCTGTCAAGCAACCTTCAAACTGGAAGCTGGGCACTGTGTCAGAATACAACTCAGTGACAGTTGATTGATTTTCCTGATACATTTTTCTAAGCCACCTAGACAACAAACTGCTTTGGTAAGTTTTTAATCACAGAATCCCTTTAGTGAAATGATACCATAAAATCACATCCTGAATAACCAATTTAATCTCACCTCACAGCTGAGTGTTTATGGACATTAGTCTGTCCCTCCAGGATTGTACAGACACTTTTTTTTTTTGAACTAATCACAGGAGGAGAGCTTTTCTAAGAAAGCTATAAAAGATTTTACATATTATTATATAATATATATGTTGTAATGTTTTGGGTGCCTTTTTGCAATTGTGGGAGCTAGTAAAACATAGTTGATTTTTTTTTTTATACCATCTTTACCACACACAGTTTGTCAAGCAAAAAGTCAAGCACATTGGCATCAATTTCTTACAGCTAACCATGCTTATTTCATGTAACCCCTGTAACTCAACTTCATTCACTTCTGCAGAGATCCCACGTCCCAGAAGTTCAAGGAGTCTTCTATTTATTACTTATTCACTATAATGGATGACATGTCTTATTCCCTCTCATTCCCTCTCCACAGCTATGCAAGGCTCTGTCCTTGGCTCTCTTCTCTTTCTCGTCTACACCACATCCCTAGGTTCTATCATTCACTCACACAGTCTCTCCTACCATTTCTATGCTGACAACACACAATTCTTCTCCTTCTCTCCCATCACGCATTTCTGCCTGTCTTTCTGACATTTCTGCTTGGAGTAAAATATCTCAAACTTTTCATTCAAACCTTCCCTACAACACAACATCAGCATCAACTTCAGAGATCTTCTGCAAAAGGTCTGCCAGAAACTTAGGTGTCATCATTTTGAACCTTTTCTTCTTATATCACTTTACCTCTGACGTATGGTCTTTGTTTTTGCTTGCCTTTTTACCTCACTTGTAAGATGTTTTGGATAAAATTGTCTGCCAAAGGACTAAATTATACAGGTCTGTTTTTAGGATACATCGACAGCCACAGAAATAAGTGGTTGTCTTATAGTAACAGGTCACTGTAAGAAAACCAGCTTTGGTAAGTATAGTACATCTGTAAAGAAGCAAATCTGCTTTTGTTGTGATGAACATCACAGTTTTCACACTTTTCTACTGCTTAGCAGTTGCTCCATTCCCAAATGGAATTTTTTCGAATTGAGATTTAATTCTGTTTTCATTCACCAGAAGCCAACAGGGGAATGGTCTGGCAGCTGTTCCCTTGAAAGGAATCAGTCACCACTGCCCTTCTACGATAGGACAGACTCATTTTAGGGACCATCTGATGAGCAGCACAGGATAGTCATCTCGGCATCCTCTCAGAAGAACTGCTCAGGGAAGTCTGTCTAATGCTCAGTCAGTGGTCTGGCTATAAATGATATGGTTTAAATGGGATGTCCCAAGGGTACAAAGAAAGCCATTCCAGTGGAAGCAAGTGGCTCAGTGACCAGAGACTAATGCAGCTTATCAATGATAATTAGCCATCATGGTGCTTTTATGTAATGACTCAGATGGATGATGGGACATTATTCTGCACCATCAACCACAATTTTATTTATTTATTAATTCATTTATTTATTTATTATTTCTACAGAAACAGTTCAATAAATCCAGTGTTAGGCCTCTTGGTAAGGGTATTACTATTCTGTAAAACAAAGATAAATGTTTTGCATTCAATTCAATTATTTAACTTTTTAAACAAGCCAGTAAGTGCCATCTTGTCTCCCTATATTACAAATAAGTTTACTGTGTATCACAACATGATAAGAATACAGAAGGTCTAAGACAGTGCAAAACTCATTGTCATTATGTACACAGCCTGAAGTGTTTCCAAAACTCTCCATAAGTGCTTCGGGATTTCTCAAGCCAAGACAACCTTTAGGTAAAGGGCCTGAATGAAAAGTAAGCAAAAAATTATGGCCCTGCTATAAGACTGATAAGATGGCAATGCAGGTCTTTTCTGATACAGCTTTATTTTAGCTTTGATATTGGATTCTGTCTAGATCCATACCACCACTGAAAATTACAGATCTAGTAAAGTCCTTATAGTGCTACATAGAAGGTACTGAAAAATGTCTAAGAGCAGCAATGACAACAGTGATTTCTGGCATTGTGAAAAGCCAAAGAAAACGGGTTAGTTGTAAAATGTATGAAAAAAGCAGAGTTAAAATGCCTAAACATGAAGGCTGGAGAGCAAAACAGTAACAGGACATGGGGAATAATTTAGAACTGGCATCAGCAGATCTACCGATGAGCATACCTCAAGCATTCCTTTCTTTCTCTTTTTATTTCTTCTGTTTATTTCTCTCTCATCATCTTTTCACCTCTCTTGGATAGAAGCCTTTATTAAAACAAATGGGTCTTCCTGAAAATACTGCACTTATCTGCAATCACAAGGAATCAAAGAAACCAATGTTTTCTGTCAAAGGCCTGATAGCAACTATCTAGGCTGACTGTCTTTTTGCTCTCTGGTGAATACAGCTCAAGTAAACACCCACAACTTCTTAATTTTGTTAATTTTCAGGTATGTTTTCTTTGGCCTTTTTTTCCCATTTTACTCATTCAACTCTCGTCATTCTAACTACTTTAGCATATAATACAGTACATATGACACTTTAGTCTCATAACTCCATTTATCCACAGTTACTTCCATGTTTGTTTGTTTTTTCCCCACAGTTATTTCCCTGCACCACCCGTACCACCCAAAACAACTGATCTGTGATGGCTATAACTGCTTAGCTTAGTTGCTCCACAATGGATGTCCTAGCTGACTGATACTGCAACATGTCGCTACAACGATATGTTCAAATTTACCCTGTTAACTGAGCCATTTTAGTATGTGTGCTGTGTTTGTGTGAAGAAAGATACCTAAGTGGCATGACATTTCAACAGAAAGTCATATAGCCATACAGGCAGTTCGGCGGATGGAATTGGTAAACCCTTTTCAGTGAGGATGCCGAGGCAAAATCCCATATGAATATACTATAGATCGTAAAGCATAAACATAGAAATGCACTACAGCGGGCAGACAGGTAGATTGATAGACAGCAGCAGAAAAAGGTGCAGAAGCAAAACAAACATATGGTAAAAAAACAAACAATGAGAAAAATAAAAACAAAAATAGTAGTCAGAGAAAGTTGACAAAGAGCAGAGAGGAAAAAAGTAAACACATGTAATGAAAGAAGCAATTTCAAAACATAGCAATATGGCTGTATGCATTTAGCAGATGGTGGATAATAATTACCTACAGGATGAGATCTACAATGCACCACTGGGTTCAGCTAATTCGCACACAAAGAACAATTTGTGAGATGGACCCACATAATGTGAGTTATATCAAAGCTGTTGCATTGCATCGTGAGCTCTCCCTATTGTTCAAACTGTTAACACCCACAACTTCTTTTTCTATTGTCACTTCACGAGTAGGACTCCTCGCTTTCACAAGTTTGATCTTATGCACAGAGCTGAAATGACATGATATGATGCTTTTTCTATGCATTGAGAAGAGTATGTGATAATCAAATTTTGCACCGTCTGTCATCCTAGACATTCTTCAATCAGAAGAATTAGTTTATTTTTTTCCTTCCACTTATCTATCACATTTCAAATTTGGGGGGAATCTTCTTCTCGGCTTGTGACTACTCGGATAGCAGCCAAATTACTAATCAGTGTGCTCTTTAATAATCCAATCAGCTGCTTCTATTACAATTGGCCTTCAGCTCCTTGCACTGATGCCAACATTTAAGTTCCTGCTGTAACCACTGCCAGCATAAAAACAACAGAATCGGTAACAAGATGGCCAAACTGGGAGTTACTGAGCAGTCAGAGGGTTCATCCCAATAATCCAGTGTTTGACTCCAGATTGTCTTCCAAAAAGCATGATATCGAATGTCTTATCAAAAACAGTTTAATCCATAAATTAGTAAATGATGAAAGTCAGACCTGTGCCAGCATGCATTCTGTAGGCAGTGGTGTACATCTTAACCAAATCATCTTATTCAAACTGTTGTCAGCTTCAATGTACATAATTGTCCCCCAACTGAGTAGTCAGCAATTGACCTAACTATTTTCTAATCGTTGAGTCAAACTGGCTTGAACATTTGAACTCAGACAGAGACAATTACCCTCTGCTCTACATTAAAAACTGAAAAATGAGATATGATGTTTGACATATTTTCCAGATGTTTCCTGACTGTTAAGCTCAGTTAGCCAGCTGCTAGTAGAGCATTCATATTGGGCTTACAGATATGAACCCAAACATATTTACTAAAATTTCTAATCTTTAAAGGGACCATGCAAATGTCACTTTTACTTGTTTTTGAACTAGTAAAAGTGGTTATCATCATTGGGGTCTGATCGCTCAATGTGAAAACAGTCCACCTGGTGGTTTCCTGTGTGTCTTATGCAGCTCATCCCAGACTATGCTCTCAGTGTTATGCGAGATGTACAGCCCATTGTAGATGTTCCTCTGGGTCAAGCATGACAGTTATGAGACTCTTTTCTGCATCCCATGCTCTAGAGAGGAAGTATATATCTAGCAGCTTTGGGGGTTTATGGCACATGAATATAATCTAGTGGTCTAGGTCAACACTGCTGTCATTACTTGGTTGCTTTGACTAGCCAAGGACCATTCTTGCATGCTGTGTAGAATCTCATTGTAAATTACCTTATAAAACAGACATGACGGAAAATCGTGTTAGCGCACAATTTTTTTCATATGTGAAAAGAGTTCTCTTATGACACCTTTCCCCATGGTTATAACTGCCATGCCTCTTGTGGATGTCTTTCTCTGTCAAATAGCAGTAGTATGAAGTTCACATCTTTGCTATTGGCTCACAGTGTGGATACAGATAGCAGGGTATTAACAAAGCTTACTGCAAAAGATCGAGGGGAAAAGATGGAGAGACAGAGGGTACACAAAGAGGCAGAGGAAGATGAAGACAAATGGAGGTGGGACAGCGCTGGATTCAAAGAGTTAGACTGAAGCATACACAGAAAGAGAGTAAGCCCTGGAGAGAAAATGGGAGTAGAGTAAATTGCCTTATTATAATAGTGGAAAGCAGGAATGGCAATAGTGGCTTGATTGACAGAATGGAGGCGAGTGATGTGATGCACAGGGAGAACAAAGCCATTTTTTCAACCCATACTCACATTCCTCCACCTCCATCTCCTCCTCCTCCTTCACGGTAAGTGATAGGAGTTAGTCCCAAATCCCCGAGCCTGCAGGCTGATGGGTGGATTAGCGCCCCTGCTCTTCAGTTTTTCTCACTGCTTGATTCTACCGTGGTTTTACACACGAGGCAGGAGGCAGAGAGCAGGGGAGCTGATTTCATGGCAGCTTCTGCTGGATTAGACAGGAAGCTGGAGAGGTGTGCCAGGAGAGGTGGGGACACCTTTCACCCTTTCCCTCTTACCGTCCCTGGTGTTTATGCTCTTCATGTCTGTGGGCTTGAAACTCTTGCTGTTTTCTGGTTGTGCAAGTTCCATCCCCTTTTCTCTAAGCTTCCTCATCTTCATTTCTTCTCTCCTTGCTCCTTTCTTGCACTCACACAGCTGTAAGACTCGGGGGAAAGTATAAACTACATGCGTTTCCTTTTTCTTTCTTACTTTTACTCAGAATTGAGATCATAATTTCATTTTACCATTCTTGAAGAAGTATTTATCTCTAAATTCTAAATTACTTGCTGTATTTATAAATAAAGATCAATCAATATGATACTGATACTACAACTAGACACTGAACTCTGCAGAACATAAAGGCAGATTGCACAGCATGTTTATCTGATATAAAAGGGACTCCAAAGAATGAATAATTAGTTTTTTGGTTAGTTCTTTTTTGTCCAGTCACCATCTCTCTTGAAAATGTTGCCACATTTTTTTTTTTAGAAAGTTACATAAACTGACACCTGCTGACTGTGTAAGTGTGTGTGTGTGTGTGGGGGGTTCCTTCACTACCTGAGCATAGACTCGGTTTGTATGTTTTTCAGCTCTTCACTTTTGCCTGTGCACAGTTTGTCATGTGGCATGCAGTTGTCTTTGATATTGTTTAAAATAGCGTGCCTGGTTTGAAGCAGCCCTGCATTTCCAAATGTAGGAGAGTGGTTTCATAATCATGAGATCACAACGATCACAATGGAAAAACACCCTACCTTCTACAACTCTTGTCCATCCCATATTTCCAAACCTAGTGATCCATCATCATTTATCCAGGAATATCTAACTAGAATTGTGTTTATCTTAATTAATAATCTGTTTTGGTTTTGCATGAAGTGAAAGTAAATTTTTGTGACTTTCCCTCTTTAGTCTTTGAGCACAGAGAAAACAAAAGGATCCTTAGATGCCTCAGAGGATGAGACAGTTTGAAGCCTTATATTACTGGTGATCACACACTGTTTCATACACACATAGAGACATTTATTCGCTGACACCACACACCCTTTATGAATCAGAGCAGTCTTGCCTGAGACCTTGTAAGCTGAAAATCTCCCTTGGCAGGACTGCATTTCACCTTTGGCTGACTTATACATGTTTAACTTCCCACATGAGAGAATTTGGTTTGAAATATAGTCTTCTACACAGGAGTGCAAAGAAGAGTTATAGGATGGAACAGAGATATTTGAAACATAAGAGCTGATGTGAAATTCTGAAATGTAAAAGATATTGTATAGCACATAAATACAGTGTTGACGCCCTTGTAAAACTATGGGTTTAATCCCTGGATATTTTATTTTCATTCTTGGAAAGGAAACAATTAGCTAAAGTGGATAATTTAGCATAGCTGGAGGATCTAGGGCAAGGCTGTAAACATTATTGATGTTGACAACAGACTTCAACTGCCACTGTTCATTAAAATGTACTGTGTATAATTCATTTTTTTCCTATGGTTTCAAAAGTGAGTAGGTGTCACTTTGTTCAAATGATATCTAATTTTCAAGAGAAAACAATCCTGAGGAAAAAAACATTCATCACAACATTTGTCTTATGTTGTAGCATTTTTAGCACTTGGGGACATATTAAGTTTTAGATGTGCTCCAAAGCTGTAATTTCTCAGATATAAATCAGTGTGCGTCTCCATCAATGTCACAAGAAAAAGAATATAGATTTTTGTAAGCTGCATATTTGCAAGCAACAATTAACTGGGACAATATGGAGAATATATTATTATTGTTGTACAACCATTTTGTTTCTTCCCAGTGCAGTAAGAAATGGTAATATGTCTGTAAATGTGAGTTTTAATTAACTTGTAGGTTAAAAAAATTAGTCACCAGTGATCTGGTGGCAACAGATTAATTTTATTTATCAGAACATGTTTTTAATATTTTCAGTTTCTGTGTCCATGTGTATTTTATCATATTGTAGTAAGAAGCTTTCCTGTTTTGCTGTTTGCTTTTAAGGCAGTTTATCATTAACTTAATACTGACCTGTTATTTTTATAACTGAAAGATAATGTACATCCCACAACTCTAATTAAATCTAAACAACATACAATGCCAACAGTACATTGGACCAGGTTTTTTTTGTTTTGTTATTTATGAAAAATGTGTTTTCTTGCATGGATATTTCATAGTAAAATATGTATTAATTCTGTTTTTCTTTGATAATTTCTAGTGTGAATCTAGTGTGTTATGAACAATTATCTTAATATTGGCCAAAGCAAAGGTGGCAATTTGAATTATTGTTACAGTGTCAAGAGAGACAGTACAACAAAACAATGCTTCTTTAGGTTATTGTTACTGTTATTATTACTATTATTAGTAGTAGTAGTAGCAGTGGTAGCACTAGTATGTGGTCTAATTGTGTGTTGTGGTAGTAAGGTTTTGTATCAAATGCATATTCCCATACTTTAAGCCTGCCTACTACACAAATTAAATTACTTTGTTCCCCAAAGCAAAACTAAACAACAAATAAAGCATTTTTATACTATATGAGTACACAGTCATGTAGTTTCTGCACGACTGAAACAATGTAACCTCAGTGTCACATTCACAGCTGAAAATGCAAACGACCCAGAACAGCTTTCCCTTGTTGATAAACACACGCTTGTGTTTAGTTATGTTTTGTCATGATTTATTGCACATTCTCCAAACAGGCAATCTAATGACTCCAAAATATTACAAACACTGTCAGAATTGTGTAAGACCCAATTCTCAAGCACATGGGCACGTACACACATTCACACACATACAAGTAAACGCCCATGTATATTTGCATCCACACATGCTGTACATGTAGTAAATACTTGTCCCAGACAGATATAATCACATCATGATCCAAAGTCCATGATTGTGTGTTGCTGGCAACAAGCACAGGAATATGGTAGAAGGATAAATAATAAAATCAATACATAAAACTATACTGTATTTTTCATGTACAGATATTCTTTGACATGGCACACCATTACCAAGGAACACTGACTGAAACATTTGTGTGTTTTATTGTGGTACAACACCAGTACATCACTATAAGCCAATAACATCACAGTTGATGACTAGGGTTACATGAGGTCACTGTCTGCACTATAATGTCCCTTAATGGAACAGTCCTGTGAGGGTAGGTTATAAAGTTAAGGATATGACTGATGAAGATGAGGTTGAAAATAATCTGCTTTGACCCCAGCGTGGGTGTCAGGGTTAGTCTGCTTACAATGTAGGTGAGTTAAGGTCAGATCAATGGGGACAACAGTTCATGGAGACAAAGATTTACTACTGGGCCGTTTTGAGATGCTGAAGGTCTGTAGTAATTCAACCAAACAGTGACATTGAAGACACGCTACTTTCAGGGTTTTTATGGCCAAGTCTTGTTAGGACTTCATTCATATGGCATATGGCTCAGTGGGTTTTCATTTCAACCAGGAAACAGGAAGTCCTTTAGCACTCCTTTAAATCTACAACGTGCAGCTTTTTTAGTCACTAACTGTAACAATAAAGCAGATAAAGTCTTTTCAGCCACACTGACCTTCTTTGGTGACGCAAGCAATTTGTTAAAAAGGTCTAGTGAAACTTTCATGATAACTGTGGTTTTCCTATGTTGCAAGAAGGCACAGCTTTCTGGACATAAACACCTATAACAAAATCTAAAAAATGGACATTCACAGAAAACCCAGTAGTAAATCATTACTGGTGCTAAAATATTTTAATGTGGGTTTTGTTCTTTATAATCAATGTAGGTATCCCTTGTCTCTCTGACTTCCTATTATTGTTGCTGTTAGTGGTATGACATTCTTATGGTGTCCTAGTTTTAACCTAAATATAATGTATGATGCTCAGCATCAATGCCTACTCCAAAATGTCATCTGAGGCCAGTGAAAAGTTGAGTTCCAAACCATCACGACACAGACAGATTAAAATCAGGAATAACACTTTTCAAAGCTCGAAATCACAGACTGCTATTTGTGTTATATTCTACATGCACTAAAACAACACTTCACCGCCTTTTCAAGTGCTTTTCAAGTCAGTTTCAGATACATTTACAAATCACAGACAGAGACATATACTTTCAGCAAAATCATATTATTTCCCAAGGCATCTGTGATGTGTGAAAGTGTTTGTGTGTGTCCTTAAGGAATGAGGTAATAGGCTCCTGTGATGTGGAGTGAGACAAAGGGCATTAGTCAGATTTGGCCAACAAAGAGGCTGTGAGCACACAGTCAGGGATTAGACCAACAGCACAGACTTTCATTGGTCTACAGAGAGGAAGAGGAAAAGAAAGAGCAACAGAAAGGTGCGTGAAGGGAGACGGTGGATTACAAAGATACAGGGGAACTTTCATTAGTTGAGGAAGAGGGAGGGACGCAAAGATGGGGATAAGCAGCGAGATAGAGAGAAATAAAGCGAGGAGACACTGAGAACACTCTACCACTGGATTAGTCCTTTCATTAAATGAGGAAGAGGAAGATGGACAGATGAAGAGAGGAAATAACAGAGGGAATTAGGGAGAGGGAGAAAGGATGGGAAACACTAAAACACTATAAATATGCATACAGTGGTGAAAATGAGGCATAAAACAGTTACAAAGGAAGTAGAATGACCAGAGGTGACTTAAAGAGGAATCAAACACATATATGCTAATAGAAAACTGACAGAGAAGACAGAGAAAACAAAGATTCAGACTGGAAGCGAGGTCCAAAACAAGGAGAAGAAACAGAAAGGCAGAGAAGGCAGGCAGAAAGTTGAGGAGGTTTGTTGGCGGGGAGGGGGGGCAGTGGAGTAGAACAACAAGTAGTGAGGATTAACCCCTCCACTGCACCCCAACACACACTGCACACACACTGACACTTTCAGGGCCTGGGAAGAATGCTGCAGTGCCAAACTAATTAGCTACTAACTCAACTACAGCTCACACAGATGAACTGCAGCATTTACAATGGAGACCCAGGCCAGGTCTCAGAGGCATGCATGTGCTTCTGTGTATGTGTCCATGTGCCGGTCTGTGTCTGCGTAAATCCATATCATTATGTTTTTATGGCTGCGACTGTGTGTGGCTCTATTTGTGTGTGTGTGTGCACATGTGTTTACACTTCAATGAGATGATGACAAATTAAACATTTCCACTCAGCGAGACAATCAATCTACTCTGGGCAACTGCATTTTTGTTTTTTTTCCTCTAATTTGCATATCCCTCAATCCTTTATCTCGAAACTGACTGAGACAATAATTTTATATTATTTTTGAGCACAATTTTGAGTAGTTGTAGCTCTTTTATAAGAGACTATAGTTGTGTATTAATCAATCAAATATGTAAACAATAACATTTCACAAACATGGTCAAATAATGACATGAAGAAAATTTTCCAATTATAGTTAATAAGCACAAGGATTAATTTGCTCACTGCATGTCTGTTTGAACTGCTTCTGAATTTTGCACCGTGTAATGCATTTGATTACAAAAACTGTCTTATAGATTTACAACTTCACCTCAAAGTGTGGGGATCACTGCGGTCAATGCCATGTGAGAAGGCTTGCCTTCAAAGAATTCTTCTCACTGGCTTTGCATTGCATTTGAAGAACGGATTATAAGGTTTCAACTAACCCAGTTTTAATTTAACTCGGTGGGGAGTGACAGTAACCCACTGGCAAGTCACAATATTTCAAGCTTTAAAGGAAGAGAGTGTCACTTTTTATGCCTCATCTTGTTTGAGTTGCACTGACTAAAGTGTCAGTTGTTTCTCAGAATTTTTTGATATACTGTGAATGAAATGTCAATTTAATAGCGAAGAAGAACAATGTGTGTGTGGTTGTTTCAGCTGTAGATTTTCATTCCTTCAAACTACTTTTGAAGGATGACTGATGACAAATGACTGCAGTTCTTCGTTCTATTTTTAATGCTGGAGATGTTTAGAAATTGTTTGCAAACTCAAAATTCACATATGTTTTCTATCCATTCTCGCAATTTTCTCTTTAGTCTCTGTATTTCTGTCTATGGCAATAGTTCTAGATCAAACATTCAGAAAGTATTTTTGGCTAATGATTGGCTACAGGCCTCCTTACCACAGGTGTGAAGTTGAAATAGCATGGCATGCAAACACATGACTATATCTTAATTACTGGCAAAATGTGAAAAGGGTTCAGCTCGCAAGTCACTGAAGTATCTAAAATGTGAAGGATGCACTTTAGTAATGGAGAAACATCTGTAACAATTTAATCATGATACAAAAACAATTCTTTGCTGCTGACTTAATTGTATTCGTGTATGTCATGACCAGTCAGACCTGGCAATGAGATCCGTCCTCAGAGGCAGTAAGTTGATGACGTTGATGACAAATCATCCAGTTCAGAGTAAAACTCATCCTGACAATCACCCACGCATGCTTTGCCAGGATGATGCCGCACTGTGCTAAGAGTCCTACAGGCCAAAAGAGATGCTTTCTTTTGTGGTGTATGTTGAATGAATGTGGGCACCAGTTATTATTGTTTACTTTTCTTTTAAGTAACATTTTATGTAACTTCTAGGTGACACAATATGTCTAACCAAAGCCAAGCTTATTGTATATTTTATGGATATTTGTGAGAACAAAGGCAATGTTTGCCAATTTCCCAAAATGTTGACTGGATCCCCACAGTTCATTTACTTACTGATAGCATCACTCACATTTCATTTACTTTTAAATGGTTGCATTGCAAATCAGAAAAAAGAACAAGCCAATTGTCTGAAAATCAGAAATGACTATGACAGTGAACCAAATTACGTGGTGATTATTTCCTCAAAGCACCATCAAGCAGTGAAAATGTGATTTTAATTCTAAACTAGTTTTTCATTGTTTGGAAAGGAGTTTTGGAGTTTTGCAGCGTACCTTTCATCTTCTACTCATGTTCTGCCAGGCTAATGTAGCACCACACTACTGTTCGGGTGACACTTTGAATGCGCCACCAGATGTTGTCTTTGTCATAATGTGTTTTTAATCACCATTCCTGAAGTCAGATGCCAGCAGGCAGCTTCCAAACCGATTTGCATCACTTGTTTCCCCTCATCTCTGTTTAACAGCTGAGAGGGCTGCGGGCATCAATCACTCTTAACTAGCCATACTGTCACACTTTTCCTACACTATCTTCTGTAACCTCACAGCCACTTATTGTCTATGCAACAGGGCCCAGCACGATGGCATACTGCCACAATATTCTTTCCATGTTTTATACATAGCACATACACTAAATATTGGTCAACCTATATAGGGAGACACCAGGAACTTTTGCTGGCAAATGTCTGTAAAAGCACGACCCGTGCAGATCTTATTTTGAAACCCTCACTCAAGGGACTGTGGTTTCGAAATCTTTATTCAGCGTATTGCCACACCAAAGATGAGGTTTACTTGGATGGAACACATTATCTGCTGCAACCTCTAACTTCAAGTATGTTTGGAAACCAATGGTTGTCTGAAAATTAGGAAACCCAACTTTCATTAAAGATAAAGGCTTTTTAGTATATTGGAAAATGGCAAGGATTCATATTTCTTGCTTTATGGTACCACTTGTTTCCCCAGAAGGGAGGTGAGCTCTCACATGTGACTGTAGTGTGATGAATAAAAGTTTAACACATGCAATCAATCCGTATGCTCTGTAATTGTTCTCCTTTTTAAATAGTGTTAAATACCATTAGGCTGCTCTTGAACAGTGTGTCTATTTGAATGTGTTTCTTCACCCTATATTGCAGTTTGCTGTCTAACAGTTTATTATAATAGACAATTGCAATTCCTTTTATCTCTCAAATGTGACTAACACTTCAAAGACATGCTGGAGTACTTCAGTCACACCAACGTTGCTTTGTTAGACTGGTTAAGAAGTGCCAGACCTTTGGAAATATATAATTGCTAGAACATTGAAAGAAAGAAAAGTGACCAACTGGATCCCTTCACTAAATTGTATTGTCTTTCAGAAAGTCATCACACTCTTCAAGACACACAGAAAACACATTAACTTTGAAGCTTGTACTGTAATGCACGAGTGTGTGTGTTGCCCCCAATAGAATACAGTCTAGTAAAAAGGCAGATGTTGTAAAATAATAAACATATGGAAGAAATCCATAAGAAATTAGACAACTGAGAGACATTACAAATATCAGCAACCTCCTAAGATATCAAGATGTCTCACACACATAGCATAACTTAACAAACAAATGTTTGTTTGTACGTCAAAGCAAAAACTTACCACTATGCTTTATTCCTGAACACCCAGGTTCACATTACACTCATTGGGTTTTCATTCTAGGTTAAAACATTCAATACAGTCTCATTCATATTTACCCTCATCTCAATAAAAGATCACATCAAACCAAACCTGCATGTTATAGTTGTCTTTCACAAGGTCCGTGTGTTTGTTACATTTAAAGGAAAGATATCTGTTCAGCTAAATCAATAAAAGGTCACACTACATTTATTCCAAGCTTGATCTACAAATGAAAAACCTCGGTAATAGTATATGTGATTCAGAATCCATCAAGAGGATCTTCTTTTCCTTCATCAGACAGAAGCTTTGGGTATCTCTGTTTTAACTTCAGTGAAGTTGCTTATTTTGTATATGAGTTACAATGGCGTGTGGCTTGTCTATTGATTGTTAATGAATTCATAACTTACATAAACAAAATACATTATGTGTATCCACTTTGGAACATGGAGTGGAGAGTATAGTTTTCACATTGGTAAATGTGCTGTTGTGCTATGAAATACTGTGTTATATTGGGCATGAATATTGTACAAGCGTAAAATTGTCTGAACTGTTTACCAGTGCCAGTCAGCTGAATACTACTGAGGAAATGTTGCATTAGTCACTTCAGAGAAGTACTTCTGTCTATGGCCAGGTGGTAGGTCCTTTTCAGAAAACAAGAGTCCTTAGGAAACACTTAAAGTCCTAACTGGTGCTCTTTAAAACTTATCTTCCAAGAAGTCTCATTTTACTGTGTCAAAATCCCATCCTGCTCCTCTTTCTCTCACTCTGTGTCTTCTCATCTCAGCTTGAAAGGCTGAAACGCGATATCTCCAGCACCTTTTGTATGCCACTCCACCTTTCTTCCTGTTTTTCTCTCGTCATTCCATCCTTTTTTTTGTACCTCCTTCCTTCCTAAAATATATCGACCTTATGTATTTAGAGCAGTTATGTATGCTTTCACACCTATAACTGCATAACCAGAATAATAAGCAGTTAGTGAGATAAGGGAGCGCTACAAAGTACAAAGTACAAAACTATAGATACAGTAACTTTCCTTCACTTTGTGATCCTCTATACCTCCCGTCCCTGGCTACCCTCCTATTTTTTTCTTTCATCTTTGATCCTGTCTTTGTTTCCTTTCTTCCTTTTGGTGATTTAAGTTTTTACCCTCCTCTACTCCCCTCCCCCATGCCCTCTTCTCTGCTCCACTTTAGAATTGGCCTCTTCAAAAGGTAAGAGGCCGTCAGCAGGACTTCAGTAGGAGAACCACACCACGATCAGACATGTCAGCACCTCTATCACACACACACACACAAACACAAGTGTATAAGTCAGCACCTTCAACACACACACACATGTCACTAGGGAGGTCCACATGGATCATATAAAAGCCTGTCCAGCAGGAAGGGAGCAGGCCACAGAGGAAGGAGGGAGGAAGAAGGAGGGAGAAAGAAGAAAGTGTCAGAGCAAGAGGAGAAGAGCTAGAAGGTGAAAGAGTGAGACCAAGTGGGAATTGCTGAAGCACTGAGGGAAGGATGGAAGGTGTGGAGGCAAAGGAGTGAAGGAGATTAGAAAGAATTTACAAAAACATTGAATTCTGACGATTACCAGTCATTGCAGGGTGCTTTCGGCCATCAGTGAAGCTGCGTTCACTAAATCGCATCCACCTGTTCAGCTCTGTTTGTACTGCCTGTTTGTATAGGCACAACTCCAAATTTCCATTCCATTTCAGTTTTAGTCTCATTTTTGTCCACATATTCAATTTCTTATAGTTTTATTTTCAATTACATTCATGCTATAAGTGTACAATTAATTGTGGAAGATGAAAGGATGGAAAATCATCTGAGAGGAGGACATGAATCTGAAGAAAAGTACAGACAGTGACAAAGAGATCATAGAGAGAGAGATGTGCTAGCAGAAAAGCACACAGGAGGTTGGGAGAAAGCAGGGTTACCAGAAACAAGTAGACAATGAGAAGGAAGTTCCAGAAATGGTCTACAAAGAAAAAACGAATTTAGAGAAATGCATATAGAGAAAGAGGGGGTGGAAGATCACAGGGAGTTGAAAATTATATGTAGGAGATAGGAGTGCAGATATCACAAAGATCACAGAAAGCTAGGGGTTTAGATAGAAAGTCAGAAACAGTGTGGGATAGCAACAAGAGAGAAAGAAGAAGAGAAGCTGAGAAGGAGAGGAGTCTGTACTAGGATCAATGGATGGCCTGTCCTCTGCTGTGTCTGCATTTCCTCTGGCTCATACAATAAGGCCCTCTCACTACACTGAGGAAAGTGTGTGATAGAGACAGTGTGTATATGTGTGCATGTGTGCAAGAGAGAGAATTCGCAGAGAGAATGACCCTTTGCGCTTTCTTAACATTAGAGGTCAATGATCTGTTGCCTCTTGCAGGGTCCCATGGAAGTGAATCTAATGTGTACAGGGAGGCCTTTATCTCACTCAGCGTGAATGTCCGTAGGTTTTTATCTGTTGAATGTCAGAGTTAAAGTGGGTTACACTGCATGTTAGCCCTGCGATATGGTCTATAGGAAATGCCTTTACCTCACAGAACACTGGAACTGGAACAGGAACAAGCTGTCAAATGGATGACAGATGACACAATGACTATTTCACAATTATTCCTCATTTATCTACAGGATATAAAAAATTGTTAAATTTCCCCTTGATATTGTCATGTTGCTTTAGTCTGACCTACAGTCCAAAATGCAAAGGTACTGAATCAGCAATTGTTTTAACTGACTAACCACTTAAGTACCTATGTACAGAAAGCTAAATGGATAATGGATGCACAGAAGGAGATCAAGGCATCAGCTGTCCACAGAACGGCTGTAAGCGCTATTGCAAGTACTTGTGGCAGTTTGGATGATCTGATGAGCGGCTGCAATCTCTCTAGGATGGTGCAGAATGAGCACATCATATCAATACCTCTCATCCCAATTAACTGTTCATCGATTTGTGAGTGCTGCTATTGCTTTGTCCATTAAAAAATGTTGTGAATATGAATGCAGTTATGCTTTGATTGCTTTAACATGTCTCAACTAATACATAAGGAAATTATCTTATCTTGAAAATACAGCGAAACAAGCAACTGCAAATTAAATCACTAATGATGCTATTCTAATCTTTTATTAATAATTTATATCAATTTTCAAGCAAACATACCTTATCTGCTCTAGTTCCCAAATCTCAGAATTGTCTGTTTTACATCATAAATTAAATACAACTGGGCTCTGGACTATTGTGAATGGCAATATTTAGAAACAACTTATTGACTGATTCAATGGAAATATTAGTTATTTCATCACCATCATAATTTGGAATTTCTGAAATGAACCTTGCAGCTACCAGTCAATTTGTCAGAACTGAAAGCTGGAAGCATTCAAGCTAAGCTTGAAGTGAAATGTACTGATCTGCTAGTGTTTAATCTCAGTCAGGCAGTTGTACATGGTTTTAGTTTAGTTTTTTTTTGGAGACAAGCATTTTGCTCTGTAGCAGATAACAAACCGCTTGAAGGTTCCAAGGGCACAATAACACCAGGCCATGGCCATGTTTTAGATCTATTCCAGGGTATCAATTCAGAAAGGTGTGTGAGAGAGAAAGAAAGAAAGCAAGCCAGAGATAGGGTGAGACAGTGTGTGACGAGGCGTGTGCATGTGTGTCCTCCAGCAGCCATGATGCATTAGTGTAACCTGATCCCTCTTCTCCCCTGTGAGCCCTAACCTTGAAACCGAGAGAGAGAGATGCAGGTTGCAAAGAGACATCTAGCTATAAATGAAGCAGTTGGTCTTCATCACTGAATTTGTCTAATATTAGATAACCTAGCCTGGAAAAGTGATATTATTAGGGATTATACATTATGGTGGCTGTTGTGTCATGAGTCAATTAGCAAGAATGAACAAAACTTACTTTTGTTATTGTTTTTCTTGTTTGTGGTATTTCAGCTGTAACAATGAAACATCTTACCCCATTTTATGTTTGTGTTATTACTTTGTCTAAGATAATATACATTTGAATATAATCAATAATAATAATAAGAGCTTCACTGAATTAGATCAAATATGTCAAACATTAAGTGTCCAAACAAAAGTAGTGATACAAAAACTGGATTAATATAATAAGATTTAATTTGGAAATTGGTTGATAAGAAAACTCAACAGTTAGAAAATTCAGCTGTTAGAAAACTGGATTATAAATGTGACCACACTGTATATTTCATACCAGCTTTGGGTAAATGACACATTTTTTACAGTATAAAAATGAAAGCTGAAAAAAACTAAACTAAACTTTGATGCTGAAAAACTAGGCCATGCATTTATTACTTCTACACTGGACTACTGCATTTCTCTGCAATAAAGATGTCCCAAACCTACCTAGATTTGATTTCATTAGCTTCTTAGCTCTCTGCAAAGTCCACAATATAATTTTAAATACTTCTACTGACATACAAAGCCTTAAAGATCAAGGTAATTTTTAATTTCAAAGACCTCACAGTATCGTGTTTTGCTCATACAGCAGAGATCTATTTTTGGCTGTTACAGTTTCCAATACCCATTTTTTGGATTAACACGAACATATTGCTAGTTCTGGGCCAGTGCTAGTGTTAGTTCAACTCTGGAAAAGAAGCGGTTTGCCCTTCCACAGACTCGAGAGCCACCCCAGAGCCAAGTCATTACTTCACTCTGCATACATCTCTGGTGCACAGCAACACTAAGCAAAACAAAGTGCACTACAGTGTTACTGTACTAGCTTTGCTTCTGACTTTATAAGCCTAAACGGGCATCTAAACTCTAGTGGTCAGAGATGTTTAAAGTACACAAACTCAAGTAAAAGTACAAGTGTTTGCCTAGAGAAAAACTCCGCTACAAGTAAAGCTCTAAACTTCATTTAAAGTACGAAAGTACAAAAAAAAAGTTGTTTAAACAAAGTTAAATTGTATGCTGTTGATTCTCGGAAGCAAAAATGATGGTAATTGGTTCTTGGTTCTCGACAAGCAAAGAGTAGGTGCTAGTTTGGAACTAGTCTTCCTAGCTAAGAGCCTTTTACTTAGCTATCAGCTGAGCTGTCAAAATACAAATGACTCGATTGATGTTAAGCACTGCAAACCAACCCTGGAACTGGCTTGGTGGAAAAAGGGTACCAAAGGAGGAAGCTCCCATCTAGTGAAACAGGCTCCCCACTTTTAGGGCTGGTCTATAAACTTTACTTAATTCCTTAAAACTTTTCCTTTCTTTAAAAGCTTGTAATTAGAGCTGCCTCAGGTGACACTGAACCACCTCTTAGTTAAGCTGTTGCTTTCTCTTCTTTTGTCTTTCTGCTCTTTTACTCACCCCAACTAGTAGATGGTCACCCACCCTCAGCCTGGTTTTGTTAAGAGAATATTTCTCTACCAACAGTTAGCTCAAAGAGAATCTGCTGGGTTCTTCTCTAATTCTGTAAAGTCATGACCTTAAGAAATGTAGTGCCTTGAGATGTTTTTTGTTGTGATTTGGCACTGCAGTATTGTTGAACATAATGTGCAATACATATACACATATACAAGATTATCATTACCTGGGCTGGTACCTGTGTCTTTTACAGAACCAAAAGAAACACAGAGACTTTTGTAGTATAATTTAATAACTACTCTAAGCACTCTTTATATACCATAGTAAAAATAACAAGGTACTGTTCCTTACAACTTGTCTGACTTTAGACACATGCAGTGATTAACATCAGAAAAGTGAAACTCTGCATTAAAGAATAAAATCCTCCTTTTACTCTGATGCTACAAACCAGATAAAACATTAGTGAGGAAGGACATTTCATTACATTTCTCTGCTTCATTGTGAAAAACTGTGTTATGCCTCAGAGTCATTTCTTTCATTAAGGAACCTGGGTCATTATTGGCCCAAGTATAACGAAACTCACAATTGAAATTCTTCATCTCGAATACATTTAATAATAATGGGGTATTATTCCCCATCTTATTCCTCTACATTAAATAATACTATTCCCAGAGCCCATTAAGAAACTTAATCATTGGGGGCTGAAATACACTGCAGAGAGATAATTACAGTTGATGATATTCAAAGATAATTTACAGATGATCTCACGATTCGATCTCCTTTCTTCTGTCTACTTTTAAGTTCTACTTTCTGCAGTTTTCTTCTGCAGCCATCAGACTCACACCTCATTGCTATCTGCCTTATTTAGGGGTTTAAAGCAGTACAAAGCCAGCAACTGAAGAAAAGTGTCAGACAAAGAAAGAGAAAAAGATTAAGAGGTTAAACAAGAATTTAAGAAAAAGACAAAGGTTTAAAAATAGAGACATGGGAGGCAGAACAATAAATCATTTACAGACATATGCAGCGTAAGGTCACCAGGGTTTAAATATTCATTATGGGTGTCAAGTCAAAGCTTTTAGATCTTGTGGGATACAGTTTCACTTGTCTCCTCATTTGATGTTTATGTTCACTGAATTATGCATCAAAATGAATGTTATAAATACACTTAGTGTCAATTTGTTTTTTTTCTATAAAGAGAAGCTCTTGTGTGTCACTAGCACTGCCAGGTTTGAATACCACTGGTGCCACCCTGTTGTAAAAGTGCATGGACTCGAGGAACTGCACGGCACACTGGGAGACATCGTCTGAACAGCAGACATATTTAGCTTGTCAGACACGCTACAGAAAAAACAGAGTAGTACAGGTTGACATTTACATCTAAGGCATTTCACCGGCACAATTCACAGTGATTGACTAAATGGCACTTTAACAGGACACTTGACATTTTGATGGACACATTGTCTATTTGGGGATCACAGTGGTGCCTCTCTTTGGTTTTAAAATTCACAGTTCAAAGGGTTTAAGGTCTCCTTCGCTGCGATTACCAATCAGCTTTACTGTCCTGCTCAAAGACACTTTGATGCAATTCAGTTTACACTGACAGGACATTGTTAGATAGTTAATATAGGAAAGCTGACTGAAGTTAAGTTAAAGAATGGATTTAGGGATCAACAGTGTGTTCCTGTTTTTTGGGGGATTTTTTTACTATGTATGGTTCTTAACTAAACCAAAAAGCTAGTTTCTGTAATCAGGGTATGAGATTTCAGAAACCTTTAAGTATTTATTAAATTCTGACAGTTCCCTGACATAGTGAAAAGGCTTTCTGTTCTCCCTGTCTTTCTCATATTGCGCTGTCAGTCTGCTCAGACAAAGACACAGATAAAGACAGAAAGACACAAAAAGAGCAAAAGAAAATCATCACCATACAGTTAACGTCATGCTTCAGATTAAGCCTTTGGTAGAGGAGAAATCTGATTACTGATGCACATATGAGCACATTTACAATAACCAGGATACTACAGTGCATGTAAACTTATTCCCCTATTACCCACATAACCTGATTTCTCTGCATAACCCCATTACTGACATGCATGTAGACATACTGATTGAGTTGGTCCAACAGGAGAGGAGAAGGTTCAAAATAAAACTATTTAATTAGTTCACTCACTTACTATTGGCTTCAGTATAGGCGGACAGATGGTGGACACAATAAAATATGCTGTACACCTGTCCAATGCAATGCAGTCGCGTCTACCTTCTTTGAGATGAATGTTGGTGTAGAAAATGTTTGGTGTACTTTGTCTCACATTACGTTATGATGACAATAATCTCGTGTTGTATTTTCACCTGTTACAACTACTGTAGTTGTACTGCATTATCCAGTCTTCTCACTGTAGCACTGAGCTTGCCCTTTTCGTCACCCCTAATTTTCTACAGTTTTTCCATTTCCATCAGTCTTTTCTCCCCCATTCTTCTTGCCCCTTCTATCTGTTCATTTATCACTGGCCACATTTACCCTACCTTCCCATCTCCATCCCCATCTATCTCTCTTTCCTGCTACTTTTCCACCCCCCCTTCTTTTTCTATGTCCCTCTCTCTCTCCTCTTACTCTTTACTTGTCTCTGTCTTTCTTTCTCTCTCTCTCTTCTCTCTCTCTCTCTCTCTCCCGCTCTCTCTCTCTCTTACTTTCTCCCTCTCTACTCTCTGCTGGGTGTCCTGTTCCCTCTCTCTCTGGGAGCAGCAGACCTCCTGACGGCTTAGTATTGATCTTCCCATCTCCCTCTCTTGCAATCTCTCTCTCTCTTTCTGTCTTACACGGACACACACATGCACACACACATGCATTAGGGTGACAAGATAAAAGGGTTTGCATGCCCCAAGGCAAAGCAGATAAACATGAGACCAGAGGCTTTCAGCTTCTAGTATATATGTATCAAGAACAGACACGTAACAAACTCCCATCTCTCTGACAAGAACTGTCTGAAATTACCATTACATTTCAACAACAACAATCTTTTCTATATGCACGCTAAGCTTAACATGAAATAGCGTGGATCCTGCAGGGTTGCTGCAGTTGAAACACTGTCCAACTGTTGCCTCAGAAAGCTAAAGGCAACCAAAACGCCCTAGTCTCTGTGAAGGAAAATTTCCGGATAATAATGCTATTTATAATCTTTGCCTTGAGGGGGAATACTTCATTCTAACTGGAAGAAGATCCTTGTTTTTCTGTAAAAGACTGTTAAAGCAAAGCTGTCTGTGAGATTGTGTTTAGGGGGCCAGTCTGTAATACACATGTAAACAAATGAAAAAATGGGAAAGTTTCTATTCAAGCAGCAGCACCAAGATCTGAGGGGCTAAAGCTGCAAATGGACACACCACTGTGCGGAGACTCTCCAAGTGCACTGATAATCTCATTAAAACCTTAAACCACACACAAGCCAGTATAATTCAGCAAGAATTTTAGAGCCAGAAAAATTCATGTATGCCATCTATATACAAAGAATGTATTAACTGATGAAATTTAAACATTTGTGCCACCTGCAGACAAAGACTGTTATTAACTTGATTCTTTTCTTTGCATTTTAGGATGCTCTTTTTGTTGTTTTGTGGTTCTCTATTTTACATCCAAAACTCGTATAAACAACAACTCCATCAACTGGAGTAAATTTATGCTGGATACCATTCAGGGCATCATTATTTTTACTTCACACCTATATATTAAATTGTTTGTGATCTCTGTCATTCTAAAAAATATAGTATTGGTTTGCAAAGACGATGCAGACATAAAGTTTATCATTACTTGTATTAGTACTATATCACTCCTGAAAGTAAAGGAGTGGTGTCCTAACCAGATTTTATTTGGTCCAAAGGGGGGAAAACGATTCAGAGGTTGTTACTGTTGTTGTTTTGTTGTGCTCTATGATAAAGTGTCAGAAACCTTTTAGGTTTGACTGGCAGTGTTATTGCCTCCAAAAGTCTTTTTTTTCTTGCTGCCACACTCAAAATTTTAACTATTCACTTTTGTTCACAACATCTTTCAGCAGAGTAGCTGCATACATTTCAGATGGTAATACATACCCTCAACCATGATGATGTTAGTACGATGTCCCATCCACTGTGCCCCAAAGCTAATGAGAGGTTGTCAGGAATCAATACCTGGCATGAAAAACGATGTGACTTTCAGCTGCTGTGGCCACATCAATCACACTATTACCATTAGCTCATCTCTCGACACCAACTTGGACTTCTCCCTACTGCCCCTCCCATTCACTCTCCACTCCTATATCACTGTTTTTCCTCTCCTCCTCCACCACCACCACCACCACCTCTCTCCCTCCCTCCCTATCTCTCTGCCAGCTCAGCGGATGCCCCTTGTCACAGCTCCTATTTCAGCCTTCTGAAGTTTCCTAATTGATCGCAATTAGAGCCCCTACAGAGCAAAGGGGGCTGTGGAGTGGGGGAGGTAAAGAAAGTGTGTATCCATGTATATGCATGTTTGTGTGTGGGACAGAGGGAGTGAGTAGGAGATTAAAATCAATGAGCCTGGTTGGAAAGTGGCTATATTAGCAACTGGACTACATTTGACCACAGACTGCTGGGGTAATGACACAAGAGACGTGAGTGACAGAGAAACAGAGAGATAGCAAGTCACAGGAGGATGGAAAAATCAAACAGGCTACTGATAATGGAGAGTTAAGTGAGACTGAATGAAATATGTTAAAATAGTGCCAGCATTTTGTTTTTACTATAATAGAACATCAGAGATTTAACCAACAAGCAGAATATCCCACTCTACTACTACTATCACTAATAAACCTTGGTGTTAAATCATTATGCTTGGTTGATGTAACAGTTTGGGCATGTAGGAGCAAAAAACTGACCAACTTTGGTGTGATGTGAAGCATTTATTATTGAAGTGTGGTAAATCTCAGAAAAACAAATGCATTAACAAGGATAGGAGCAAGGGTAGGAATATGCACACTGAAAAAAAACAGTGATAGGAATAAGTGGGATAAAATCAAGAGATGCAGACAAAGTGATTTCAGTAAAAATGCGACAGCCAGGAGTAAGAGAGACAGGGACTGAGGGATTTCTAATAGAGAGATAGAGAGTCAGAATGACAAAGAGGAAGAATAACAATGGTGCCAAAGTCTCTTCCATCCTGCTTGCAAACGTCCCTGATCCCCTTTTTTCTCTCATTTAAATTCTTCTCCATTGTCATTGCAATCCAGGCCTAACCCGCCCCCCCCCACACATACTCATGGACATTACAGCACACATGCACTGACCTCCAGCAGCCAGGACCAACCCAAGGAGTTGTGCTTCCCCGTCTTTGCTAATCCCTATCAATGGCTGCACACATACACACACCTGCAGTGTTTGCTGGAGAGATAGGCTCAAGTTTCCCCAGACTGCAGTTGTCAATGTGACCCTAGCCATGCTAACATGGGTGTGGAATAGCAAGCAGCTTGTCACCAAGCATCCAGCATCTTGTCAGCAACACAAGGCTGGGCAGGCTAGAGCAGTGTTAACTTGTGCCTTGTCAACATGTATAGTCAATATAGCTAGCTTTAATTCTATTTCTTGCCCTACCTTAACAGAGCTTACAACCACAGTATACTGTCTTGTCAGCAGTGGTGCCTTACAGAACGGACTTGCTCTATACAGTTGGCCTCCAGTGTCTTCAGGGCTGTCTAACAGCAGCAACACGGCTAGAAAATAATGTCCTGTCAGCATGAGCACGACACGGCTGGGTTAATACAACTCCTTGGTTTATCACTCCCTTGTCAGCAATTCTAGGTCACAGAAATGGCAACTGACACTGATCTTAATATTGCCTTGTCAGTGTCCATAGGCTACATCTGAACTGTCAACAAAGCCTGGAATCATGCAAAAGGGCTAAAGATAGAACGATGTTTATGCAAAGTCACACACACTAGTGTTGTATCATTCACTGCCTTATTGCTCCTATGTCAGTAATGCTAGGAGAGAGAGGGTAACCAGAGATACCAACACTGTTAGTTAGACTCATTCTTGACTACAATGAGAGAAAAAAATCTAGAATCTAGAACATTACAAGTTACCGCTTTTCAAAATTAAGATGTGGAAAAAGCCCAGAAGAAAACAACAGGTTTAGTTAATGAAGTTAAAGTTGCACATACTCTACACTCTCCTCTTTAAGTCCTCTAAAATTCTAATTCATTGATAAAATTTGAGTATTTTCTTATTGTTCTCATAATTTCTCATCAATTCCCATCAAATTACAATGAGAAAAAAAACTGAGAAAAATGGGGGCAAGGTGAAAAGAATATTATATATTCTAAAAAGGAAATACAACACATCCTCATTCTTGCATGCTCTGGTAAATTCTACGCCATTAGGTTAGGACCAGGTCTTACATGCACACAGCAATGTGAACCGCTGTGTCCCCCCGAAAATTATCTTTATTTGCTACTGAAACACAATAGCAAATATGATCCGTATTTCTAATAGCCACAATTGTGTGCACATACACCTTAGTTGCTAGGAATGAAGAGGGAAAGAGTAGATACTAAAATGACATTGAAAGTGGAAAATTGTCATAACTGTAAAAACTAAAAGTCCATTTCAAAGTCAATTTGGGCCAAATTGTATTTCCTAAAATAAATACTGCACTGGAACAAGGTACATTATGGACAAATTACTGTCAATCTTAAGTAAAGAAGTGTCTGTGTATGTGTGTGCACTGTGAAAGACACTGCCAGCAAATGAGTGAGGTGGCTATGTGTATGTGCGTGTAAAGGTGATTCTGGTGAAATGGCAACCCAGAGCTATCGAAACACACTCTCACATTACTGACGACCCCACACACAGACACAGTTACAGGACATCTACAAAGCAATTTGCCGACCTGCCTATGGGAGCATTACCTACCGCATGGAAGAGAGAGAAGAAAAGAAGAAAGAAGAAGAAAGTTTTGTAGGCCGTCTTATATTTAAATGCACCATATATGAGCATGGGTCTGTTGTTTATGTTATATATTGCAACAAAATCAAATACAACACATACCTGCTTCAGTAAAGAAGTAACACAAAAGTCAAATTGTAGAAGTTATTTCCAACGGGACTCAATATATCAGTAACACTTCACTAGAAATACAGTCCACACTGAGATTCTACATGAAATTCATCTTCTCTTCTGTGTAACAGTCAAACAGACCTTCTACTCTACTGTGCCTGTGTCCCCTGAGCTTTCCTTCTTTCCAAGTCATTTAATGTGTGTTTCTAAATCTCAGCTCTTTGTTTATCATGATTATGCAACATGACACATGCCTTGGTGCAAGTCAAACTTCCCAGTGGGGAGACTATATTCTCAAACTTAAACTCAATTACAGTTATGGCAAAAACAGAATCGCATTAAACTGCACACCTGCTTTTCAGCAGTAGCCTAAAGCTTCTGCCAGTTCATATCCTTGGTTCAAATCCCCAAACCAACATGGAGAAAATCTGGCTGAGGGAAGCACACGAGTAATGCTGTACCCTCACTTATGGACTGCAGACAAGCTGCCCTTAAGTAAAGCCATTGACCCTCAATTTTTCTGCTGCAGCAGCTGAATGAGCAACAATTTGCATTAGTTAATTCTGTATGCAAATATCATCTGTCATTCATGTATAAAACGAACGCTGTCAGGTTCAGAAGCAGACTTGTCTTTTTAAGTCTAAACTAGTGGCAGTAAACTTTTGCTTCAGGTCTGCGTGAGTGAATAAAAGTGCGTACACATACTATTAATGTTCAAAGCACTGCAGCAGGCAAGGACTTCCCTGTATGTAACCTTATAGTCCTGAGCTATCAATATGAATGCATGACAGTGGCCTGCAAGGAATCTGGATATATGTCTACTTGTGTGTCCGCTCAGTCTACGCGTGTGTATGTACATGTCCGTGTGTGTCTGTGTGATGGTGTGTAACGTCTGCATGCCCACATTTTTGAAGATTGTGTATCTGACCAGTGATGTGTGTGTGCATGTGTGTGTGTCGCCGCCATTTCTGGACAGAGGAACTCTATACGCCTCCACAGAGTCCTTTCAACACCCACCGCCACACACACAAACATATCACACATCCTACTGCTGTCACACACGTCACCACGGCATGCAGATACAACCTAAGACATGCTAGCGAGAGCCCACCACACAGGCAGGAAGGAGAATCTTAACATGGAGTTAAAACAGCTGCTCAGGTCACTTGTTGAATCGTAACATGAAATTTTTCTCAGTATTCTTCCATCAAACAAAACAACTGATTGGACTGGAGCTTTATACTCAAATCGCTCCGTCTTCTTCTGACATATGCTAAACATTACAACACTACACAGTATTTCTGGGGCTTTTTACACATGTGGCTCCCATTGTTGACTTGATCTATCATGCTCAGAGTGGTGCGATGGAAATTTGACATGATGGCAGAACAAATTTACAAGATGATGCTGATTCACTGATGATATGGATGAGCAGAAAAATAATATATTAGAAAAAAACAACATGACCCAGCATGAGTTCTTAGGTGACGAGTCCTCTGTCAAAGACTTTGATTAAATCAGATTAGAAAATAACTTTTTCATTATACTTTGAATTTTAATGTAGCACAGACATTTTTGGGGAATACAGTGCACACATTGGAGTCATTGTTTGAACACTCTAATGCCATTTGGCTTAAATAAAAAACTTATTTTGTCTTGTTTATAGTAGTTGCTATGTTTTATTTAAATGTGTATTTCATCATCTGATGACCTGTGTGTGAGAGTAGGTACACTTCTGGTATAGGCACAATGAAGAAGGGCTATTGTCTGACTCAAGTGTAACAATGCTGTCCTCATTTGATTTTTCTAGGATGTAAATAAAGAATGAGAGCAACAATTTTGGTTTGCTTATAAGAAAACTGAAATGACTTTCATGGATTCCTGTTGCGTGAAACATACTCAGCATAAATAACAAAATCACCACATGAAGACAAAATTCAGCTTAGAATAATTAAGCTATAAAAACAGCAGAGAAAAGAATGGGTTACAGTATACTCAAATTAAAGCAATGACAGCTACAGCAAGGATAGAACTTACCTTAAAGTGGACAAAATGTCAACACGATCCTCCTCTTCACCCTGTCAAAACAACTCAGAGTTAGTCACTACAGCCACAGGAAATGTGAAGTACAGGACTTGAGCTTAGAATATCTGATCTGGAGAAAGGTTTGGCAGTCAGTCAAGAAAAGGGATTTAGCTTTGCAAAACAGGCTTTTTCTTTACTTTTTCATATCTGGCACATTGGTCATACTTAATACATTTATGCTGAGACTGATAACACTGTCTGTCCTGTCTTGTTCTTTTTAATACAGCAAAAAAAAAAAAAAAAATCATTCCACAAATGTTGATAGATTTTTTTTGGCCTCCAAGCATGTGGAGCCTAATGGAAATGGCAGCACACTGCTCAGATAATTTGTGTATGATGTAGTTAGAAGCAAGGGATATCTGCCCATGTCTGCACCTTGATCCAGCAATAATTCTTCAAGTATTTCCTTTATTCTGGTCTCTCTGCACCTTGTTTTTATTATTTAATGGTGTTCATTTAATCAGACAGTATTTAAACAGCATAGAGAGAATTTCAAAATCTATATGTCTCCACCCCAGGCTGTTCAGTGCATTCATTTTTCCCCTTCCTCTGCTTCTTTCCATCTGGTTTCCATTCGCTCCACCTGCCCATCAGTCTCCAGCCAGGGTGAGCCTATTACACGCTTCTCACTCTGTCTGCTACACACACTCACATGTACGCACACAAAACCACACTAGCTCTAGTTCATGGTAACTTAGGCTGCCATGCACATCAACCAAATCTGTTGCGCTGTAAAACGGCTGTTACCACAGCCACACCATGGTCTTGATGAAGTGGTCTAGTGTCGGGTATAAAAGCTGCAAAAAATCAATCATGCTGAGAAAAGAGGAAAATACAATAGAACAGGTACAACAGAATAAAACAGGTTGAGCCCCAAAATTGGACTTTTGAGCTTTGATTGAACAGATTCAAATGTAATTTAAAAAGTCTCTGCGTTTGGTGTAAATGAGTCAACTTAATGACAGCTGGCCTATGAAGTAGAAATAAATCTTAATAGGACATCAGAAAAACAAAGCAGGAACATTTTACTTATAACGTGGGTCATAGGAAAACTAATGTTGACAAAACTATGTCTGGATCCATGATAATCACAACACATGATTCAAGCTTAAAAATGATGGTCAGTGCACCAGCCGAGAACTCATCCCAGAACATTAACTACAGCATAAGCACGAAAGTCAGAAAGGTCCTAAAAGCATTTATAGATTACGGCCTTGTCATACAAATCAATTTCCTAGTACTTCTGTTTTGGCTGCTATTCACTTGTGTACTTTATCATATGAAAAAAATAAATAAATTAGGTAAATACTTTTCCAGCATGACTTCAGCATGACCTCCTATCTCTACCCTATGGTATTTCAGCTCAATAAAAATTCTTTTCAGATAACATGTCTCCTTAGATTTTCTACAACTGATGAATCTGACCTCAGTATCACAGTTAGAGGACATTTTGCTTTTCTATTTTGTTGCTGTTTTTATGTAGAATCAAGGCATCCCATCTCTTGTTTCTCTAGAGACACCAGTAGCTGAAAGGCTATTTATTTATTTTCAGAAACCCTGACTGCCTGCCTGCTTGGCTGGTTGAAAAAGGGAGAAAGAGAACAGTTGAAGGGAGGTAGATTTGCTGATGCTGCCGTACAGCATCACTGCAAAACACGCTATCGTGTGAAACATCACCTTTTAGACAAGTACACACTTTCTCTCCATCTCCCTCTTCTTGTTTGTCTCTCCTCTATCTTCCTCTCTACTTGTCCATCTCTCTTGCTTGTTTTAGTCTCCTACTGTGTCTGTCACACATACACACACACCACTCACACACACAGTTTCATCTGTCTTTCTCCTTCTTCCAGACCTTGACACCAGCTGTACTTTTCCAATTCAGCGGTTCCTGCACTCTCTAGATGACACAGGTTTTCACACCAGCTAGGAATACACAAATAGCATCACTAAACAAACAAACAAACAAACAAACAACAAAATAACCCAAAGCAAAACCAAGTAAATCAGCAAAAGCAACTCCCACAGGCTTCTGTGTAGTTCTAGATAGTAAGCCTGACAGAATTAGCAGGCCAGGCAAAAATTATTTATGTGGGGAGTGAAAGTATGATTATGCAAGAAAGAAAGAAAGAGAGAAAGGCCAAAAGAGAACAAAGGAAGAGCTAAATATGCAATAGCTACTACAGAGAGAGGGATTAAAATAGACGAGATGGTGAATGTGAACAGTGAGAGAAGACTCTCAGAGATAATTACACACTCAGCACGAGTCTTTTCAACAACTCCATAACAGCAGCTCACCCCAATTCTGCAGCCACAGATATCTAAATTCCATGTGTATCATTACATTTTAATAATCACAGCACTATAGCCTCACAGCTTGGTTGGTTTTTCATTTCAGTGGTTAGCCACAGTCTGGTAAAATCTTCAAGTCATGGCTGTACACTCTGATTTTTGGGGTTATGCATGTTACAGAAAAGACAAGATTTACCATCAAAATATTGGACTTACAATCAGGATTACAGATTTACTGCATGAGTCAAACCTCAGCAAAATGTAAACATTTGTGGATGGACAAGTAGCTCACAAGTTGCTCTATGTCTCTATACTGTGAGAAATCTGGACAAGGAAAATTACTGAAAGTGTTGTCAAATGATTCAAAGCTACATCATGCCATGTTTGGTTTAAAGCATCTTTTTGATCTTGGACCAACTATTGCTTAAACAGACAATCTGGAGGGTCATTATTTGCAATGCAAATGAAAAATATTAATGTGTATTGTGACAAATGCTGGATTACAAGATAGATACTCTATTCATCCCAGTGGGAAATTTTACAAATTCCAGCAGTGTCCTTAACTTAAGCAATATAAACACAACAAATGATACCTCATATAAAAGTAATGAAATTAAACATGTGGAATTGCAAATGCAATTGTAAGTAATGAATTCAAAGGTACTAGAGGTATTAGAAGGTATAAGTGGCTCTGTCCTCTTCTGCACAGAATGTCCGTGTTAGCCGTCCAGTCCAGTTTTTTCAGCCAGCTGCACTCCCAGGTATTTGTATGTCTTTACAAACACCACACAGTCAGCATTGATGGTCACAGGCTCCGGTTGAGGCCTGGGCTTCCTTAAGTCCACTACCATCTCCTTGGTCTTGGTGGAGTTGAGGTGCACGTGGTTGAGGTCGCACCATGCCACAAAGTCCTGGATCAGTTTCCTATACTCCTCCTCCTCCTGCCCACTTCCGATACAGCCCACGATAGCAGTGACGTTAGCAAACTTTTGCACATGGCAGAACTACGACTTATACAGAAAGTCCAATGTGTACAGGGTGAACAGGAGTGGAGACAGTACAGTCCCTTGCGGTGACCTGCAGTCACCTAATCGCACGTACTGAGTTAGTCCATAATCCATGACACCAGATGTGAGCGCACTCCCATTACTGTCAGTCTCTGAGGAGCAGCGGTTGGATGGTGTTAAAGGCGCCGGAGAAATCCAGAAATGTAATTCTCACAGCCCCGCTGCTCCTGTCCAGGTGAGTGAGGGATCGGTATAGGATGTAGATAATGGCATCCTCCACCCCCACTTTCTCCTGCTATGCAAAACAGCACATGTACCCAACGCTTATAACAGGACATTTTAATGACTATATTCTACCATACTTTTAATGATGCCAAGCATGTTTACTAAGGGTGGCAGAGATGTGGCAGTTTGCCATGCATACTGGCCATACATAATGCACTTTACAAACAGATGTCTTTACTGCATTGTGAGTTTATTGTAGGGATAAAGGATTACAGCAAAAGGGAGGATTCACAGCAGCCACCAGCCAAAAGCTGGGATTGCATTGAATCATTTGTCTGTTTCTGTTAGTCACTTCAGCACCAGCAAGCTTTAAGAATGAGGTCATTTTTTTCCACTTTCATGAAATATGACCAATGTTGCACATTACCTGGTAATACTTTCTATCAGTTTTCATCATGTGTCAGTCTACACTAGGGAGATCATGCTAGACTGTTTCCTTAAGACAAAGGCCTTATGGCACAAATGTCTACACAGAATTATTGCTGCAACACTCACACATTCAACTTTCATTTTAAAAATCTAGGCCAGTCGAAGATGAGTAAACTGGAGTATAAAAACCTCACCATGCACATATAAACTAAAAATAAAATCGGAATTAAAAGGTTATGCTGGAGGAGTTACAACTATAAATCAGTGGGCTAAAATGAGCCATAGGAGCCACTGAACTGCACACTGCACAAAATCTAATGTGAATCCAGCCAACAGTCCCCCAATTCTCCCCTTCTGCTCTGTTTCCCTGCCTGTTCTGTTAAAGCCAAGGCTATTATTAGCAAGCGAGGGGATCAGGTTAAGAAGATGAAGCCTAAAAGAACATGCAGAAGCAGAGAATTTAACTATGGACATAGTGGCATTAAACCCACTGAAAACAAGTTGTCCCGCCCGTTTATTTGCACAGTATGCTTCCATTTACGCAAGGGAGTGATAGAAATTTAAAGAAAGTAGATGAATTACATGCATCACAGCATAGCATGAATCAGCTAGAAGTGGCAACGTCATTGTAGTATTTTAGTTCTGTTTACAAGCATTTCTGTCTAATAAAACAAGAGAGTATATTTCCTTTAATAAATGACAAACAGAAGACAAATTAAGTAGAAACATGATAAAAAAAAAGTGTCCTGTCCTCACCCAGTTTAGGCTTTGTTTGTTTGTTTGTTTACTCTGAAAAAACATCTGTGTAGAGGTAGATGCACATCAGGTGCATGTGAAAATGAACACATGCAATATTAAAATATCTAAGTTAATATTTTAACTTTAGAAATGTATATAACATTTTAAAACAAAACAGATATAAGGATTGCACAGTTAAGATGTCAGAGGTTAAGAGAACAAACTGGAGACAGAGTTTAGACGATAAGCCTCATAATCTGCTTCATAACTGTCATCTGACATCACTGTAGCAGATGCTTTATCTTGGATCTTTTTCTCTCTTCTAATTCTAATGTCATGGGTGGGGGTCACTGTCAAACTGTAATATAATGAAAACAGAGAGTTCAGATGGCTAGAAATCTAGACAGAGATGTTTTTTGTACAACAATAGTCCAGTGCCAGCTACTGGATACCACACTGCCATGAAGGGAAACACAGATACACGTGTGTTTGTGTGTTGGAGTGCGTGTACTGTATGTGTTTATGTGTGAAAATACTGTATACAACAAAGTGAGTGATTTCCAAATCCAGTTCATTTAACACAAATCCCAAAAAAATGTAGTAATTGATTATTTTCTATCAGCATAATGAGGATATGCTGACACATAATGCAAAGAATAAATTTTACCCTATTAATCTTTAGACAAAAATCTTTCTTTAACCTTAACTATGAAGTGTTTTTTTGCCTAAACCTAACCACATATGAGACTCAGGAGTCAAAACTCTACCTAATCATACTTGCAGCTCAGTTGCATAGGAACATCATTTCATGATACATTTACTGTATCAGCACACCGCTACCTCCATGTTTTATGGTCAGTACACTCCTGATCAGGTCCATGCAAAGCATGAGCCCATCTTATCCAAATTAATTTACTTAAGTCTTATCTGACCAAAATAATATACCAATATTTAATAGGCTTCTTTTCATGTTCTCTGGAAAAGTTTAATATGCAGTTTTGTGTCAATTTGTAATTATGTAATGGTTACTGGTATGTGAGGTGATGTGTTGAAAAAGCGGCCAATGGCGAAAAAATCCAAATATCGGCCGATATGTAATCAATGTAATATGTTTCAATGTAATCTATCTAACCTCTAACCTTTGGTATTTTTATACATAAGATCAAATACATTACCTTTAACTTAAAAATAATACAAATTTCAATTACTTTACTTTTAAGAGATATTGCATAAGGATGTAGCTAGTTTTCTTGTACAGTCCATGTTCTTCACATGCAAGTGTGTGTTTGTTTTTTAAATTCCATCATAGCCTTTACTGAACTATATAAGTAGGTAATAATCTGCAATTGTTATCCAGAGTGTATTCAGTGGCAGCGCTCAGAGCCAATTTAAAAGGTGTAATGTCCATAAATAACAGCAAAGAGTGAAGATGGTTGGGTCTCACACAATATTCCTCTAATCACACTGTATAAATACCAGCATGTTAAATACACCCTTATTTACAAAGACAAGGCATGTGTGGGGGTGTGTGAGAGAGCAATGGGAAAGACTAATTACACGTTGAATTTGATCAAAAAAATTAGTTTCATTCTACATGAAATTAGTCATTGAATTAAGTTAGTGTTCACAA